>JAUTDX010000230.1:0-301399 GCA_030844895.1 Ambrosia x helenae
AAAAATGTCTTTAGCGTCAAACCTGCGCTTCACACTCGACCATCAACCCTTTTCTTTATTAATGGTGATGCCAAAATATTTATAAAGAGTTAAAAAAAGGTTAAACATAAAAAAATAAGTAAAAATAGATCTTGCGGTGTAAAAACGAACAATATTTTATGCGAGGCGAAAACCGACATAGTCATTTAATGATATATGTATATAATAAGTTGATAACAATAAACCTAAACGTAAGTGAGTTTTTTTATTTATACCCTAAGATTTAACCTATTTAGCCTCAAACTATATATGTTTGTTAATGTCCAACGACCAAAATAAAACATTCCTCTAGTAGACAAAAAACTAGAAAACCTTGAAACAATGTTTTATTTTCAAAAACCACCCTCCAACTATAAACAACAATCCCAAACACACCCTCAACTTCCACTACTCAACAAAAGTATCCTCAATAGATTAAAAAATAAAAAAGAAATAATTAAAAAAAAAAAAAAAACCTTACAAAATGCCCTTAACCTTTGGGGAAGAAGAAAGAGAGTGGACAAACACAACCCACATCATCACATCCTCTGTTTTTTCATCTTCTTCTATGTATAATATTAATATTAATATTAATAATAATACTCTTTCCATTTCTAGATCTTAGTCTTCATCGTTCAAACAAATCACAGGTTCCATTAATGGTCAGTCCTTAAAACACATCAAATTATCACTCATCCTAATTAATCTGATTGCTCTCTGATCTATCTTGATTCTTGATTTTCAATAATATTAATCCAAATCTAAAGTTTTTTTAATCTTTAAACGATCTGTCAACAGTGAATGTTAGTAATCTGATCACTTGGGTCTGTCTATTTTCATCAAGATTATGTAATATTATAGTTTTTTTAATCTGGGTATTTGTTATTTGTGTATAGATCTGTTAAATTAAGGTTTTTGATTGAAATTCTGTTAGGATTTGTTTATTTTTTTAGTGATGGATCATTTGGGTTGGTTTATAACTTGTTTACTGATCTAAAAATTGGATAAAGTTTGATACTTTGTTGCTGGGAATGCAGTTACTGTTATGATCAGTTAATTCTTGAATTATGTTCAGATTCTTGAAAATTGTCAGTAATAGATCATTGGGTTGGTTTACAACTTGTTTATTTATATATAATTAGATAAAGTTTGATACTTTGATGCTGGAAATGCTGTTACTGTTTTGATCAGTTAATTCTTGAATTATGTTCAGATTCTTGAAAATTTTCAGTAATAGATCATTGGGTTGGTTTATCACTTGTTTATTGATATATAATTAGATAAAGTTTGATACTTTGATTCTGGAAATGCAGTTACTGTTATGATCAGTTAATTCTTGAATTATGTTCAGATTCTTGAAATTTTCAGTAACAGATCATTGGGTTGGTTTATAACTTGTTTATTGATATATAATTAGATAAAGTTTGATACTTTGATGCTGGAAATGCAGTTAATGTTATGGTCAGTTAAGTCTTGAATTTTGTTCAGATTCTTGAAAATTTTCAGTAACAGATCATTGGGTTGGTTTATAACTTGTTTATTGATATATAATTGGATAAAGTTTGATACTTTGATGCTGAAAATGCAGTTACTGTTATGATCAGTAAATTCTTGAATTATGTCAGATTCTTGAAAATTTTCAGTAATAGATCATTGGGTTGGTTTATAACTTGTTTATTGATATATAATTAGATAAAGTTTGATACTTTGATGCTGGAAATGCAATTACTGTTTTGATCAGTTAATTCTTGAATTATGTTCAGATTCTTGATTTTTTTTCAGTAATAGCTCATTGGGTTGGTGTATAAGTTGTTTACTGATCTATAATTGGATAAACTTTGATACTTTGATGCTGGAAATGCCATTAATGTTATGATTAGTTAAGTCTTGAATTTTGTTCAGATTTTTGAATTTTTTCAGTAATAGATCATTGGGTTGGTTTATCACTTATTTACTGATCTATAATTGGATGAAGTTTGATACTTTGATGCTGGAAATGCAGTTACTGTTATGATCAGTTAATTCTTGAATTGTGTGCAGATTCTTGAATTTTTTCAGTAATAGATCATTGGGTTGGTGTATAAATTGCTTACTGATCTAAAATTGGCTAAAGTTTGATGCTTTGTTGCTGGAAATTCCGTTAATGTTATGATCAGTTAAGTCTTGAATTTTGTTCAGATTCTTGATTTTTTTCAGTAATAGATCATTGGGTTGGTTTATAACTTGTTTAAAGATCTAAATTTGGCTAAAGTTTGATACTTTGGTGCTGGAAATGCAGTTAATGTTATGATCAGTTAATTCTTGAATTGTGTGCAGATTCTTGATTTTTTTTCAGTAATCGATCATTGGGTTGGTTTATAACTTGTTTGCTGATCTAAAATTGGCTAAATTAGGAGACTTTGTTGCTGGAAATGCAGTTACTGTTATGATCAGTTACTGTTTGTTGTGTTCTTGAATTGTGTTTAGATTCTTGAAGTTTTTCAGTAATAGATCATTTGATTGGTTTAATTTTGATATTTTGTTAGTGTTATAATAAGTTAATAATCACATATTTACAATATTGTTTGTGTAGTTGAAGTTGAGGTAGCAAGTAGCGAAGGCATCTGAATTATAAGTTGAGGTTAAGATGGAACCTGATAACGGTAAGCTGTTTATTGGCGGCATTTCTTGGATACGGACGAGGAACGGTTAAAGGAGTATTTTGGTAGTTATGGGGAGGTTAGTGAGGCGGTTATTATGAGAGACCGTTTGACTGGTCGTGCACGAGGTTTTGGATTCGTAGTGTTCGTTGATCCTGCCGTTGCTGAAAGAGTTGTGATGGAGAAACACATGATTGATGGTCGAACGGTAAGTTTGTTATGTCCAAACATTAGTATGCAACGCAATGTTATCGTTTATTTTGAAGATAAAGAACCATTTTTTCGAGGGCTTTGATTTTTTCTTTCATACTTCATGTTAGATTATTATTTTGTTTCAAATTTCAAGGTTGAAGCGAAGAAGGCTGTTCCGAGGGAAGACCATCATGGACTAAACCGAACCATTAACAGCATCCAAGGATCACCTGTGGGTCTCATGGGGCGCACAAAGAAGATATTTGTCGGCGGTCTACGTCAAATATAACCGAAAGTGATTTCAAAACTTACTTTGATCAGTTCGGTACAATCGCAGATGTAGTGGTGATGTATGACCACAACACCCAAAGGCCAAGAGGTTTTGGTTTTATTACATTTGATTCCGAGGAAGCGGTCGATAGAGTATTATACAAAACGTTCCATGAACTTAATGGTAAAATGGTTGAGGTCAAACGTGCCGTTCCTAAAGAGTTGTCCCCAAGCCCAAGCCGCAGTCCTTTAATCGGATATAACTATGGTTTAAATAGACCAAACACATTTGTCACAAGTAGCTACCCACAAGGTTATAATATGGGACCTATTGGCGGTTTTGGAGTTAGAATGGATAGCCGGTTTAGCCCAACTGTTGGCGGTCGAACCGGGTTCCATCAGTTTAATTCACCCGGATATGGTATGGGCTTGAACATGGAGCCAACGTTGAGCCCGACTGCATTCGGTGGGTCCTCGGGCTACGGACGTGTTTTAAGCCCACATTTTGGTGGAAATCCAAATAGATATAGTACTCCTATTGGATATAATCAAGGTAGTGGGAGAACCGAGCCGCCAACTAGTTCGTCATCTCGAAATGTGTGGGGAAATAGTGGGCTCACTAGCCCAATTGGGTCAGGTTCATATTTGGGTTCGGGAAGTGGCGGGTTCGGAGTGTTTGGGAACAATGGAGCAACTTGGGGCTCTTTGGCTTTAAACTCTCAAAATGGAGGGAGTTCGTCGGGTTATAATGGCGGGAGTTTAGGCGGGTTTAGGGGCGAAGAGAATAATTATGGGATAGTTGGAAGAAACAAAGTCACTGGTGTGGCTACGTCATCAGTTAACGGGCCAAGCGGTGGTCATCAGGGGCTTTATGGTCATTTGTACCGTGGAGGCTCGATTTATGGAGATGCAACTTGGCAGTCTTCGTCTAATGAGGTTGATGGCTCGGGTTCATTTGGGGATGTGCTTGGTAATGCAGAAGGTGTGGTGGACAGAAATTCTGAAGAGTATGTTGGGAATTATAGTGTTGCAAATAGACAAACGAGTAGAGGTAAGTTCGTCGTATCCTTCGAATTTTTTTGTGTTTTATTTTTTGGTTGTGTTTTATTCGTCTTGATTCTTTAACAGTTGTTATATAACAATTAAGGGCATGTCAACAAATACCTTCTAACACATCAAAAATATATATTTACACATTAAATGATTAAAATAATAAATGAAATAAACTAGTTACTTACAGTTTGTTTAATTCAATAAACAAAGAGAACATTATTACATTATGTGCTCAAATGTTTCATGGTTTGCTTTTCCTATTCTTTTATTTTGTAAAACAAACTGTTGTGCTTACCGATAAATATGATAATTTTTAGTCTTGTGAAAAGAGTAATATGATCTATGAGTTTAGGACGCGAGCGCGCACACACACGCACACATGTATATTTATGTGAAATTTGTACTTTTAGGACATATATGCAATAAATATAGTAATTAAATAAATATTTGCTTTTGAAACGTTGTATTTGGCTTTTGCTCGCAGACCAACCGTAGTGTCTCTAAAAAGTGTAAAAAGTACGCTATTGTTTGTAAAAATGAGTGAATGTGGATAAGACGATAAGCTGTAGAAAAAAATAAGCAATTCTTGTCCAAAATCACTCATTCTTGCAAAATTTAGTTTGTCTGTGCATTTTTGCAGAAATGATGGTTTTGCATGCAGCAAAAAAATTGATTCTGCTTGCTATTTTAAATTATGCTGATACTCATCTGCTTGTTAGAGTTCACTTATATTGTGGATAATCAAATGTATAGCAAATTATCTAAGATGTTACGTTGTTTCTTTTGTATGTTTATAAACATGAATTACATAGGCTTGAGATTGCATACACTGAAGATGGAGACTAGTAAGACACTAGGCATAAACTAGACTTGAACTAAGAAAGACTCATATTTTATTCAAGAGACTAGAGATAGAAACTATGAAATATATATTATTTCTTTCAATGATGATTACAACTATGGATGGAGCCTTCCTTATGAATCCTATATGTAGACTTTAGAAAGTGGTGCTTTGGGTTGTTTTTCTTTCTCAAATGGGTCAATTGGTCTAATCATTTGGTGTAGCTATTAGGGGAACACATGGGCGTAGCTTCTAAGGGGCGGCCGCCCCCCCCCCTCCCGAATTTTCGCTCAGAAGTTCCGATTATATAGTATTCATATAGAAATTTTTTGGTATATACAGTTTCGACCCCCGAAACTAGTGATTTCTGACCCCCGGTGACTTCTGACCCCACGAAGTCTCGGGTCAAGCTTCGCCACTGGGGGAACATGTCAAAAAGATCAAACGGGTTGAAAGTAGCCGAAATCATTTAATGCATACAGCCTCCTAAATTGTTTTATTAAAAGATTCGGATTTTTGTTGTTGCTGTTAGCATTATTGTTATTATTATAGCATTTGTAATCATAACTGACACATTCATTATTTATCAAATGATTTAAAAATTGACACTATAGTGCTAGCGGATCAATCCAACCCTATTTTGACCGTACCTGAAGATGACCCATTTTGATCTGAACCTGTTCGGACCAATATGGTTATGTTATATTTATTGGTACATGCGCACGCTAATCTATTATTACATGCGCACACTAAACTTTTGAAATGCACTTTTATTTTGAAAAGTGGGGCGTGAAGAGCTCTACGTTCACATATCTCTACGACATCATGTTGATGTCTTCACCAAACCTTTTCCTACGCCTATATTTTTATCACTTCGGTCCAACCTTCATGTTCTTGCACGCCCTTAGCTTGTGTAGCCTGTATATAGATTGCTGTATATCAGTTTATTCATTCAGATTACCATATGAACAAAATTAAAAAAAAAAAAAAAATCTCTAATTCTTTATTTCTTTTTTGCGTAAAATCATAGTATTAACCTGTTTTTTTACTCTATTTTTTTTTACAGAAATTGCTGCATAGAAGAAGTTTTCATGTTTTGGATACGGTAAAGCAACTTTAGGAGGAGGACTGATTCTCAGTTGAACTGAACTGCGATTTTCGTACATATCCCTCGTTAGCATACGCCACGTCAGCATCTCTAATGCAAAAATTTGATCCAAGGATTCTTGATAAGATACATTTATACACATCAAGAATGGCAGTTTAAAAATGGGATTTTGTTCATGTTTATGAGTTTTGATTTCTAATTGACATTTAGGTTTTCATTTTAAGTTGTAATATCAAGAATGAGTGATATATTATTGTGCATCCCTTAAATAAGGATAATAATATTAATAGAATAGAGCAATAATAGTATCTTTATTTTGCAACATTTTCAAGAATTGTACTTCATAGGTTGTTATCTGATCATTTGATTCTGCTTATTCTGATCTTATTTCTTTTGTTTGCTATAATGTTAAAAATAGTGTGTCTAAACGCCCTTTAGAGGGTGTTTGGGATTGAGTTAGGGAAATGATTTATTGACTTACTGAATGACTTATCGGCTTTTGGAAAAAACAATAAGTCAGTAAGTCATTTCTAAACTCAATCCCAAACGCCTGCTTAATCGTTATGGCGTGATAAAGATCAAACCTATGATGACGTAGTTTTAGAGGTGAGAAATGAGAGTATGGTTTAGAGAAAGGTATATGTTACAAAAGAGAAATAAAAATTGTGTTTGAATTTGGTATATTTTTACACTAGTGCTTGTGTCATATAAGTTTTTACTCATACAATCTACTATATATTCATGAATCTAATAAAAGAATATGATATATATCCACCATTTACTTTTATTTCTAAGCAAGCAAAAGAGTGCTTTTATATGTAAACCGCTTTTTAGCGATGTGCTCTACATTGCATACTTATAATACTGTCACATCAATCACTTCAACTTTTAAACCGGTGTTCAGATTTTGGTCGTTCCACTTAACCAAACATATAACCTTGTAAATTCTAAATTCGTTATGATTGTTTTGTCACTAAACTTTATTACAAATTCAAACTACTTTCATAAATCTGATTCATTTTATGATTGTTTTGTCACTCAACTTGAGGAATTTTAAATCCTTACCGGAGTGTCCCCTCTTGTTGGGCTCAGGGACAATGGGTTTGTGGTTGGTCAGACCGTGTTAAAGGCAGAATCAAAGAAAGTTGCTAAGCATGGACAAACTTGTACTAAGAATCAACATGTTTTCATTCCCTTTGCATGTGATACTTTTGGGTCCCTTGCCCACATGGGCGTAGCTCTTAAGGGGCGGGGAGGGGCGGCCGACCCCCCCCCCCCCCAAATTTTCGCTCAGAAGTTATGATTATATAGTATTCGTATAGAAATTTTTTGGTATATACGGTTTCGACCCCCTGAAGTTTCGGGTCAAGCTTCGCCACTGCTTGCCCACGAAGTTGTTGGGTTCCTAAAGAGAATGCAACGGGTTGTGCACAACAATTCCTCGATGGGAAAGAACCATAACTTTGTTTTCGATAGGATCGGGTTTGCAATTCATTATTTTAGAATTTTTAAATTCATTTTGAAAAGCTTCTTCTTTCAAATTTCAATTCCTTAAAAAAATTGTGAATTAATGTAGTTCTAGTCAACCTTTTTAACTTTACTTAGCTAAAACATTGACAGTGATATTTGCTCAGTTGACAAATGCTAGCTTAGTTAAGTGTGAGGTCAGGGAGATGTATAGGTTTAAACCACACTTGTGGTAGGATGACAAGAATAAATGAACTTTCTAGGATGACGGGGTTCGATTCCTAGTCACCCCCCCCCCCCCCATGTGGAGAGGAGTCTGAGATTCTGCGGAATCATGGGATCGAGGCTTTACATATTCCTATTTGGAAGTGCCCTTCACGCATGTGAGCCGTATCAAACCCAGGTCTTAAAAAAAACACGCACTATACGTAACGGGGCTTGTTGAAAACTAACGAATATCGTATATTGGGCTTTATTTGACTTTAACGGGCGGGTATAACATAACGGCTAGAATCAAGGGCATAAAAGTAACTTCACAGACAATAAACCACGTGGACAGCACTAACTGGTCATATAATATAACGGTTATCTTCCAAACACAAAGCAAACCAACTTTCAAATTCAAACCCTAACGCTCTTCAAAAACACACACAAAAACACACAGTAAATTCAATTTCATCAATTAAATTCAATTCCAACACAATAATGAAGTCATTATCAGAGATCTCTCGAAACCGATCATCCGGAAGCCTTTCGATATCCTCGATTCGCAACCTAATTCCCAGATCTGGACCTGTAAAGAACAAAAAAGCTGGTTTAACTTCAAACCCTAAGATATTAACATTCAACGCTGAAAACGTTCCGCCAGCTGATGTGAATGTCACGGTTAATGAATCGCTTTCGATTGTTAAGAAACCGACGAGTCAGCAGCATGAAGACGTACCGTTTGCTGCTGATCCACATGTAAAGGTATGATTTAAGCTGTTTATTTGTGTTTTCTGGTTTTATTAGGTCTAAAAGTATTATATTCATATCAATGTGTGTGTGTGTATATGTTTAAACAATGCTTATGACTAGGGCCTAGCGATTTATACAACACTAGGTTTTATAGAAATTATATGTGGGATAGAGTTTGAGGATGTTGAATATTGTTTAGGTTATAGCGAGGATTAGACCTCCTAATTCTGGCGAAAGAGAGGATTATACGGTTCGGAAAGTTTCTGATAATTCTGTAGCGGTTGGGGATCGGAAGTTTACTGTGGATGCGGTTATCGATTCCAAATCTAGCCAGGTCTGTATAAATATTACATCTCTTACCAGTTATTGTTAGTTAGGTATTGGAAAATTGATAAGATTTGAAGGATTTGTTGGTGTTTTATGATAGGAGGATGTGTTTCAAACTGGTTGGTGTATCTATGGTTAAGAGTGCAATGGCTGGTTACAACACTTCTATGGTGGCTTATGGACAGGTACTTTTTTTAACTGTACTGTTTGGTGATAATTGTTTTGTAAGGAAAGTATTTTGTGGCAGTATCTTTAATGGTTGGTTGGTTGTTAATGATGTCCTGTAGACTGGAAGTGGAAAAAGTTACACGTTGTGGGGTTCACCGGGCGCGATGCTTGAAGAGCGACCAGACAATAGTGATCTAGGAATCGTTCCACGCTTCTTCCAGACGCTGTTTGCTGAAATCCAACGAGTAAGCAATCTTGTACATTCTTGCTTTACACAAAAAGAGGCATAGGCTCTTAGAGGACAAGAACCAATTTTAAGTAGAGAACTGAGAGAACCACATTATCAATTGTATCTTTTGATTTAGTTGTGACATATAAGTGATATGTTGAGTTTCAAACTTTCAATTCAGGAACAAGAGCAAACAGAAGATAAACAGATAAATTATCAGTGCGTTGTTCTTTCCTTGAGGTATATGTGATGGTGATTTTTTTTTTTCATCTGCCCAGTTCTAAATTATGAATCTAGATGATGAATTTTGTATGTCATTGGAAATTGTTTACAGATATACAATGAAAATATTGGGGATTTACTTGATCCAGCCGAGAGAAACCTAGAGGTGGATACTACTTCCTTATTTTTGGTGTCTTGAGTTATGTTAGTCAATTTCTATATTCTTTCTGCTGCTTGTATATGGTTGTAATGAGACAATTCAAATTCATTCAGATTAAAGATGATGCTAAACATGGGTTTTATGTTGAGAATCTGACTGAGGAATACGTGACGGGCTATGAAGATTTTACTAAAATTTTGATGAAGGTAAGGAGCAATATGTAATCTTGGATGTGATATTATAATTTTGGGTGCATTTTTCCTTAACATACCATAAGGACATAATTACATCATCAAAGTTGGTTGTTGATGCTGCAGGGCTCTCCAATAGAAAGGTTGGAGCAACAAGCATAAACTCCACAAGTTCAAAATCTCATATTGTGTTTACATGTATCATTGAGTCTTGGTGCCAGGTAAACATGAACACTTTTCATCTTTATAATCTCATCTTTTCAGAAAAATGATAATAGTCTTGTGTTTACATCTTACTGCTTCTAAAACACCCGAGAGGTCTTCGGATCTTGCTATTTGATACCTTATTGTGTTCAATATCTGAATCTTTGTAGTAAAATTTCCATTCATATGTTTGAAGGGACCTTGCTATTTGAATCCTTGTAATCAAACTGCCATTCACCACGTAGACGATGATTTTATATTTGATGCATTGTTCTGCCTTATGATCTTTATATTTGAAGGGACAATTATTTCAGTTATGAAACATTGTTCTGCCTTGTGATCTTTATATTTGATGCATATTTGTGTTCAATACCGAAACTTTGTCATAAAATTGTCATTCATGATGTAGACGATGATTAACTATATTCTAATTGTTTGAAGGGACAACAGCCATTGCACTTTTGAAACATGCCCTGTCTTATGATCTTGCTATTTGATACCTATTTGCGTTCAATTACTCAACCTTTGTCATAAAATTATCAATCATCATGTAGATGATGATTGGCTATTTGATAGCTATTTGTGTTCTACTGAATTATTGTCATAAAATTGTCACTCCATCGTGTAGAAGATGATTAACTCCGTCTTATCATTTCTATCTAAGTTGTCTACTTGTGGTCAATTTCTGAATGTTTGTAACCAAATTGTGATTCAGGACTCAAAGAATTTTGGTAGTTCAAGAACAAGCAGGATTACACTCGTGGATCTTGCTGGACTTGAGAAGACCAGAATCAATGATGCTGGTAGAGAGTGTGTCAAAGAAGGCGAATTTGTGAAAAAGTCCATATCAGAACTTGGGTATGTCAGTTTGTCCTTAAAGTACAAAACTTTAGGTTTATATTCAAAGATAGTTATAAATTGTACGCATGTGTATATATTGTTAATACCCAGTTTATGTATTTGGCATATATCGTGTACCTGATAATTAATGTTTCCTTCTACTCTGCAGAAACTTGGTTAATATCCTTGCTGGAACAAACCGGTCTGGAGAATCTAAAAACATCCCATACAAGAATTCGTGTTTGACTCATTTGCTGAGAGAATCACTTGGAGGCAACTCAAAGCTTACTGTTATATGTGCCATCTCCCTGATGACAAGTAAGTTTTCACTTATCTTAACATGTCTCAATCCAGTCATATTTACTAAAATGGGTATATTCGGGTTATGTTCTCTCAAATAGGTCGAAAGTACGTGTTTCTTAAATTCATTAAACCTGCCAAGTCGTTTATTTATATTTTTTTAATCATATCTGACCCACTAATTATTATAAATATATTTTAAAATATTGAAGGCGCCAGTTTCGGCTTATTACATATATGTTGGTGTATTTGGGACTTGGGTTATGTTTAATCTTAAACGGGCTGGAAGTAGCCCAAATGTTTAAATGCATGAAATTTCCTAAGTCTTTTTTTAATCAATATTTTTGTAATCATATATGGCACACCAATAGGCAATAGTTAGATAACATCATTTTAACTATTGGACACAAAATCTTTTGGGTCTGTCCCACCTGTCTCGATCC
This sequence comes from Ambrosia x helenae, assembly GCA_030844895.1. NCBI lineage: Eukaryota > Viridiplantae > Streptophyta > Magnoliopsida > Asterales > Asteraceae > Ambrosia > Ambrosia x helenae. The sequence continues at coordinate 11,630 of JAUTDX010000230.1, forward strand.
ACACCAAAAATGACCTGTTTTGACCCATTTGTGCCACCTATTCACAAAGTGGCCCTTTAGCTGATATGCAACTTAATACTCTCTTATAGAAATATAGGTATTACTCATTTTGACCCCAACCAAACCCCTATTGAAATATAAGTATTACTCATTATGCCTAAACTGTACTTTGATGCATAATAAAACCTCCTAAATTATTTTATTCAAAATATATCAAGATAAAATGACATGCAACTTGAATTTCTTTTCTGGAAAAATATATAGGTGTTCTGCTGAAACTATCAGCACACTCAGATTCGGACATCGGACAAACTTATGCACAATAATCCGGTAGTAAACAAATTAACAGAAGATGATGTCAATGATCTCAGTGATCAAATTCGTACACTGAAGGTATTATTCTTCTTTTCTACTTAAAACGATAGTTACCTTCCGGTTCATTTGTTAACAAGTCGTAATAATTAAACACGGTCAACTTGATTTGATTCCAGGAAGAGCTATTACGAGCAAAAACAGATTCTAGTTACTCCATTGGATCTAACACGATTTCTAAAAGCGGAAGCGTACGCCAAAGCTTAAATCAATTAAAAGTCAGCCTTAATCGTTCACTAATCTTCCCAAAGTTTGACACTGATTTGAAAGAAGAAGTGGATGTTGATGAACATGATGTTAAAGATTTACAACTTAAGTTTGATATGTTACATAGTTCTTCTGATGATGAATTTCAAGAAACTTCTGATAGTAGAGGCACAAGGTTTATGGGTGGTTGCGAGGGTGACATGGCAGGTGAACATTATGCCAGTTGTCAAGAAGATAGTGAAAATGAAGAAACTTGTTCAGAAGAACCTGAAACTGATGTATTCAATGATCCTACATTATCAGAATCCCCAAAATTTGGTCATGTCATGCAAAAAAGTGTGGTTTTTTGTCAAGATAATGCAGCCGGGAATCACTTAAGATTAGTGATAAAATCAGGTCTTCTTTGAGATCAAGTAAAATGTTTGCAGGTCCCTCTGGATCGCTGGCTGCTAGTCTTCAAAAAGGGATAGAGATCATTGACAACCACCAAAGGAGCTCGGTTTTTGATAGATCAATGGTCGCGTTGTCATTTGATCATTTGGCTAGAAACGCAAATGATGCATCTGTTGAAACATATGGGTCTACAAAGAGCAAATACATCTGTTCAAATTGCCAGCAAGAAGCATCTAATCATGTTGATGAAAGCTTCAAGACATGGGTTGTTGGAAAGAATAATCCCGGAAATTCAAATGAAGTAAGAATGGTATTTGGTTCAGGTTTTTAATTAATATTTCAATTATAGGTTGTTTAAGCTTAAATCGATTATCCTGTCAGGTTGCTGCAGAAAACATCAAGAAAGTGAAAGATCTTGAAACTCTTTGCATGGAACAAGCAGCAGAGATCAAGAAGCTGAATGATTTGGTTAGTCTTTTCTTCACTAATATGTTATCAAATATAGGTGGGTTTAAGTTATCTAAACGGGTCACGCGTGCAAAATTATATAAGATACTTACCTGGATTAAAAATAAAATTGTTGTCATCCAAATCCGTTTTAACTTATTAGATAAAAAAACTTGGCAAAAAACAATCCGTCTGCATGTGATCCAACCCAAACCCGATATCAACACATGGTGCCACTAGGCCAAAGGCCATACACTTATTTGATTAAAAAAACAACAACCTGGCCCAGCTTGTTTCGACTCGAATAAAGGAGCTACTTGTTTTGGCCAAATCCTGTTTTGACCCGTGATCTAACCGAACTTGAAATCTTTAATAACATTTTCTTCTTCTAGGTATCGCAATACAAACAAGAGAGAGAAGGTGAAACATCACTGCTTGATGAGCTAAGAAATGGGAACACTTCAAGTAACAGCCAATCAAAGGTCAGTCCAGATCATTAAAAACACAAAATTTCCAAAATTTGACCATATTTTTCAGTTTTTCTTAATCTTTGTTTACTTATTCAGCTTTTGAGATGGAATAACGAACCAGAAACCGTAAATCACAATACTTTCGATGATAACGAAAAGGAATCACTGCTCCAAGAAATCAAATCTTTAAGAACCAGACTCCAATCGCCTCCAAACAAATCCATTGACAGATTAAGATCATCACTCCACTTAAGACTAAACAACCCCAATGAAGACTTCGAAACTGAAAGAGAAAGATGGATGGAAACCGAAAGCGAATGGATTTGTTTAACCGACGAATTAAGAGCAGACCTGGAAGCCAGCAGACGACGATTTGAAACAATTGAAACAGAACTGCAGTTAGAGAAGAAATGCACAGAAGAACTAGATGATGCACTCATGAGATCCATTGACAGTCATGGTAAGATGGTGGAGCACTATGCAGATTTGCAGGAGAAGTATACGAATTGGAACAGAAACATCGGTTGATATTGCAGGGGATTGCAGAGGTGAAACGGGCGGCTGCAAAGGCCGGAGAGAAAGGTCATGGGAAGCGGTTTTCTAAGTCATTGGCAGCCGAGCTATCTGTGTTGAGAGTTGAGAGGGAGAAGGAGAGGGAGATGTTGAAGAAGGAGAATATGAGGTTGAAGATTCAGCTTAGGGATACGGTGGAAGCTGTACATGCTGCTGGCGAGTTGCTTGTTAGGTTGAGAGAGGCTGAGGAAGCAGCAGCAGTTGCACAGGTATGTACTTGTTATATCAACTTTATTTTTGTTTCTAATGGTAGATTATACACCTCTAGCGTTGTAAACGAACCAAACGCTGAATGACACTTTTATGTCGTTTGTTAAATGAACGAACATACACAAAATCTTTTGTTCATTGCTAAGCATAAACACCTACCCATTCATTTGCCAAAGGAAAAAACAACTGTATCTTCCAAAAAATGGTTTCCGAACCCCTTCAACATTATTTGTTTACCATTTTTATCGTCGCTGCAGGAAAACTATGCAAACATTCAGGAAGAAAGCGATGAACTAAAGAAGAAAATCGAAAAAACAAAAAAGAAAACACAAAATGGAGATGGTTACAATGAAACAGTATCTTGCAGAGGACAGATTGCCTGAGTCTGCATTAAGACCATTCTATAGGGAAGAATCAGATGTCAAAGTCAATGAGAATGATGATGATGATGAAGCTTGGAGGGCTGAATTTGGAGCAATATATCAAGATCATTTTTAAAGTCATCACATTCATAATTGCAAGCTTTTATATAATATTCTTTGTTAGTTGATTCCTTATTTATTGTGTTTTAAGGTTGTTTTTTGTTCTTGTCAACCAGACAACCACCGATAGTGGTTTGTTGATGGCAAGAGTTTGTGGTTTTGATTTCTTGAAACATAAAACATGTATGTGATCTCTCAGAACAACATAAGGTATTCGCGCAATATGATATAAAATTCTGCTTACTCCCCCTGTTGATATGGTTTGAAATCTCAACCCCATCCTCCCTTACACAGCAAGAAAACCCGATTGGGATCGGATTCAAACTTAAGACATGTGATCTTCGGCCTAAACCTTCACTCACACTTTAATGTCAGCTGAGATGAGGCTCAATGGCTCATATCCATATGTGTGGAAAATTTGTGTGGACTATGAGGGTGTTTGGCTGTCCATTTTCCCCCTCCTTTTAACTTATGACTTATTTAATAAGTCAAAAGTTTAAACAAAAGTGTTTGGGTAATTGTTTGAAAATGAACTTATGGAAGAATTTGTGCTTTGAAAAGGATAAATGAAGGGAAAAATTGTGACTTATGAGATGGGAAAAGTCATAAGGAGAAAAGGAGTAGGAGAGCCAAAAATGCTCTAGGACAGACTACCGACAACGACATAAGTTATATATTTGTCCCAAACTATACGTCAAAAGACTCGAGTCTTGAGAGTTTGTATTTGTATCTAGTTAGCGATCACTAAGAGGCTAGGTAGGATCCCTTACTCGATGCCAACTTCTTTTATCCAAAGTTAAGATGGTATACTAGGAGCTTCTTTACAATTTTCTAAATTTTACCATTTTTCTTCCCTAAATACCCTAAAAGATAATAAACTTTTATATGAAATGGAACTCACCCAAACTAAATAAACACACGTGATAACAATATTTTTGAACAAATTTCATATAATGGCGATGAAAGATAATAATTTATGTTACCATAATGAATAATCTTATCTCAGCTAAAATCAAGATGGTAACAAAAGCCAAGTAAAAAAGAAATTAAAAAAAAAAGTTTTAATCACTTGTTTTGGTAATTTTAGCGGTGTTTTTAAACCCGGACCGGATTAGCCGGTACAACCTGTCGGACTGGGAAACGGACCTCCAGCCGGTCCGGGTTGCTATATTGGACCGCCTGTGCATTGACCTGGTGGTTGACCCGACGATTGGACATAGAATTTTCAGGTTGAACCGGTTTTTTTTTTTTTGGGTTTCGATGCAATATTGGGCCTGTTTCGTTGGACTGTTCGGACCAGTAAACTAGCGGGAGCTCCGGTTCAATATCCGATCCGATTATAAAAACATTGGATTTTAGGTAAAGTTGCTCCTCATCCCTCTCAAAAACCTTTTTATAGGGTTTTACTTTCTGCCGATAAACCTAAACCAAAAAAAAAAAAAAATGTCAACACCACCGGCGACCGATTCATCCGGTTCCAGTTCCGATTCGATAAAGAAACCGCCGTAACCGTCACCGTTACAAGCGAACCTACCGTCAGTTCCGATGCCTTAACCACCGGTACTAATCCACCGTTAGTTTGCCTTGTCCGGTTCGCCGGTGACTCCGTTGGCGGCGCACTTATGGGCTCCATCTTCGGTTACGGTATTCAAAACATATCATATTACACATTTGTTTTTATTTCTTGACTTTATTGATTCTTTGTTTTTATCAGTGTTGTAAGAATCGCTAGGCTCTAGTAGGGATTAATCGTGATCAATTGGATTCGGATTTTATATGTAATTTTCAGTTTTAATGTTTTAACCTATTCCTCGACTCGTATCTTTAAGTATATAGGATTAATCGCCAAAATTTACAGGTTTTGGTTGGAATATGACCGAAATTTACAGATTTTCCGCCTTATAATTTAACCGGTTTTATCTTACATTTATCGTTTTTATTATTTTATACATTCACAATAATTTGATTTTGGTGTTTTGAGTTTTTAACCCCTTCCTCGACTCACATCTTTCAAGAAAATATTTATTAAAAGATGGGTAGCAACCTTGGTTTAAAAAAGCATGAGGCGCTCCGAGGCGTTTTGGTTCCAAAATCCGAGGGGCGGGGCTTAAAGCGCGAGGCGAGAGCTTCACGTATGTGAGTCGCCAAGGTAAAAAAAAAAAGAGTAAAAAATATTATACAAGCCAATACTACATGTTTCACTTGTTAATAAATCCTAAACACAATAACGTAATTATAAAACACACTTAAACACTTAATTAAACATACATTGAAGCCGAAACACTTAAAAATCTTTAAAAAAAAAACCCTAATTTTGACTGAGGCGGCGCCTTGGCGCCTCACAGCGCTTCATGTAGTTGAGCGCCTCGGGCCAAAAAAGCGCTTTTCCTGGCGCCCCAGACACGCTTTTTTAAACCAAGGTCAAAAGAATATGTAATTATTACATCTTAGTTCAATATAAACTATAAAGCATACCCGCCTTTCGTTCATAAAGGTTGAGATAAATTGTGAGTGTTGTGGCCAAACGAGTCCACTCTCTAGCCTTTTTACGGAAGCTCCTTACTCTTTTGACCCTAAATGATCAACGAATCATAAACGTCATCACTTTTGCTTCACTCAAAACGTTGAAAGCATACCTAATGGCGGTTATGTTGTGTGGATGGTCATTAAGCTCACCTAAATCGTTGTGTTATAACTTAGAAGTGTTTTGAGTTTTTATCTTATTATGTTATGGCAATTAACTACATTTTCTTGCGCCTATTCTATACATTGTAGCTGTTTATTTCTATAAAGTTAAATGGATTTAGCTAATCACTTTTAAGTTTAAAAGTTCAAATTGTACCAAATTTGTATTCGTTGACTAATTAGCCAATCACATCATGACTAAATGGCTGTTATGTTGTGTGAATGGTCAGTAAACTCACCTAAGTTATTGTGTTAGGAGCCTTTATTTATTTGGTTTTTTAATCTTGTAATGTCAGAGCTATTAACTACTCTAGTTTGAGTTAAAATGAGAATTTTTATGTTTTGCGAATGGGCAGATAGGTTACCTCTGTTATCGTTAGCTGCGTATTGGTGTTTAAGTGATGTTTTTCACGTCAAGGCTAGTAACTAGATGTGTGTGCTTACTGCTTTGTTAATAAATGAACCCAACTTAACTTTGATTTCTTCCCTTCTTTTGTGGTTGGAAGTTATTGTGAGTTAAACCAGAAAGATGCTTGTATATTGATTTGTATGTATAATAGGGTTACACACTTGCACAGGGGATGTGTATATACTATATAGAGATTGATATTACACCCAGCCAGGTAGATACCTTATAGAGTTATAGACTATGATAATAAAATAAGAATAAAGATCAAATACAAATGGGCTTAACCTACTAAACATGAGAAGTGAAGGGGGAAAAATATATTTTTTTTCCCATATGCTTAAACATGCTTTCTAGATGAATAATATAAAAAAATGTAAAAAAAAAAAAATTTTTAGCGTAATTACGTCATTAGAGTAATTACAGTAGTTTACACTACGTAATTACTCTACACTAATTTTTTTTAGATTTCAGTACTAAAATACATGTTCAACAATATGGAAAAAAAAAAAAAAAAACCCTTCTTCACTTCCCACGTTAATGGCTATTAGTAAGATAAGAAGTTAAGAACCATTTGTACAAGAACCTTCCTCAATAAAATTAATTACTATTTAGTACATAACTGGTTTAATAGTGTGATTGTATGTTGTTTGATAGAAGATGAAGAGGACACTATGTAGTTTGTAGAACTAAGGAGCAGGTTTTGAGTTTTTATCTTGTTATGCCAGGGCAATTGACTACAGTTTTGTTGCACATATTCTATATGTTGTAGCTGTTTTTGGTATAGAGTTTAATGGATTTGGCTGATCACTTTAGGAGTTCAAATCATACCAGTTTTGTATCTGGTGACTAATTAGCCAATCACATCTTGGCTGAAAGGCCGTTATGTTGTGTGAATGGTCAGTAAGCTCACCTAAATCATTGTGTTAGAAGCCTTTGGTGTTTCGAGTTTTTATCTTGTTATGCCAGGGCCATTAACTACAATTTTGTTGCACATATTGTCATATTCTATATGTTGTTCATTGCTGTAATGTTTAATGGATTAAGCTATTCAATTTTTAAGAGTTGAAATCAAACCAATTTGTATATGGTGACTAATTAGCGAATTACGCCTTGGCTGAATGGTCGTTATGTTGTGTGAATGGTCGCTTAGCTCACCTAGATTATTGTGTTAGAAGCCTTTGGTGTAACAAGTTTTTATCTTGTTATTGTGCCTTTTAAGATATCTTTTCCCATTCATTCCCTGTTATTTTAGTGTAGATAGCAAGTTCTGTTTCCTAGTTAGGATAAAGATTAACCTGGTTTTAATGTTTTGACTGAGGACATGTATTCTGAGTTCTGACATTGCTATTTTTCTTTTGGATTTAAAGGTTCCGGAATAATTAAGAAGAAAGGGTTTAGAGGATCATTTGGAGACGCAGCGACATCTGCTAAGGTACTAATAATTTTCTTACAACTAAACTGATACGAAACCGGCTGATTCTCGGTTTAGATTCCTGCTCAAATCAAATGGTCCACAAAATTCGCAGGATAGTGGGGAAGTTATTTTGACAACTGTTTTTTAAGTATTAGTTGTAGGTTTCTAGTTTTATTGTAGGTGTCAACGTTTATTATAAAAAATAGGGTTCTATAATTTGTATTGGAGATTAAGCCTATCTCGAATCTGGCTATATATGTAATCAAAGCTTTAGATTTCCTTGTTCTATGATAAACATCGAATAATGCAAGCTATTTTTCAAGTATTTTTCTCTTACTGTTGATTTAATTAGTTTTTCTTTCTCATCAGACTTTTGCCGTTTTGTCTGGGGTCCACAGTTTGGTTGTATGTTTCTTAAAGAGGCTTCGAGGGAAAGATGATGGTACAAATTCTTGAATTGTAGGCTTGAGTTATAACAAGATTGATCACACTAAATTAACTTTGTTTTTACAGTCATTAATGCAGGCGTAGCTGGATGTTGTACCGGTCTTGCTTTAAGTGTTCCAGGTACTTGTTATCTTACAAAGTATGTAGATAAACCTATTTAAATGAAAGCATACTCATGTTATGGCTGGGAAAATGTTCCATTGGTCTCTGCTTAGAGCTTTTGAATCTTGTACTTGTCTAGTCTCTTCTTAAGGGATTGATGTCATGAAACTGAATATCTAATTATTGCCTTTTCAAATCAGCTCCGAGCGTTTGGATGAAACTGATTATTCTAGACTGACGTAATTATTTTAGGATAAGTAAGTTGATACTTCGAACCTAGCTTATCAAACTGATTAATGTTAAGCACACAGAAAAGTACAGGCGGCAAAATGGGTGGTCAAACAGGTTGTGAAATGGGTCAAAACAGGTAAATAGGTAATTTTAGATTAGATATGGATCGTAAATAGTAATGAATACATTCAGGTTGACCTGCGAAATTTTTTTTATATACATAACTTTTTAATTCATTTATATGATTTGGAGAGAATTGCTGTATGTTTTTCTCTATTTTTAACGATGATGAGGATGATTGGGTTGTGGATTCGGGAGCCACCGAACATTAAACAATTTAACCTTTTTAATTATCTTTCCAGGTGCACCACAGGCACTTTTGCAGAGCTGCATCACCTTTGGTGCTTTTTCTTTCATAATCGAAGGTCTTAACAAACAGCAGCCCGCACTGGCGCGCTCCTTTTCTTCCCGATCCACAAGAAGCCAACAAGACTTTGGAATACTTCCATCTTTGAGCTTTCCTCTTCCCAATGAACTCAAGGACTCATTTTCGTCATTCTGCAAAGCCATTGACCAAACCAGCAAAAAGGTCAACTTCCGTCATGGCCCACGTTAACTTGCTAACTTGAGGTTATGAATTCTTTGTCCGTACCTTCTAGAAGTTTCCGCGTGCACTGTCCATTGTAAATTTCAGGTGACATGCTTTTGTTTTCTTAGATTTTACTATTGCAGTATCAAATAGTTGATTACAGAGGCTTCTTTTTGTTTACTTTAGAAAATTTAAAGATACCCGATTATGGATGATGTAACAAGCTTCTATTTTTGGAGTTCGCCTTTTATATACTTTAAGGTGAACCACACTCCCGTTGCGTGCCTTTCGTATATTATATGTTTTCATAATGTTCCGTAAATGTGAAAATATATGTTCCTTGCCAGAAACCATGCAACCGAGACGATTTTCTTCAAGTTATTGAGCCTGTGTGAAAACTCAACATTGATTCAAGCATGAGTTTATAACTTGATTCGAGCTTTTTGAGCCCTATGTGATATGTAATGTACTACTATATTTTGAAGCTATTCATCAAGGCTTGTCGAGCTTTTAAATCAAGTTAGAGCTTGGCCTTGGTTCGGTTACAGTCATTAATAATCGTAATTAGTAAATGCCCGGGTTAGCGCTTGACCTTGGCTTGGTTGCACTTCTAATATTGATAGTACTACCTGGGTTTTAAAAAGCGCGCCTGAGGCGCGCCTAGGGCGCCTCAGGGCTTTGCGCCTATCCTTTTTCCCAAAGGCGCGCACCTCAGGCGCTTTTTTGTCAGATTTCAGGCGCTTTTCTCCCTGAGGCGCGCGCCTCACGTACCCTGGGTATTTTTTATGCATAAAAATGTTGTACCTTGGTATTTTTGGCTTGTACATATAGGTAAAATCACATAAAAACCTTATTTATAGCTATATTTTGGGTAAATGAAGTTAAAAACTCATGGAATATATATGGGATATATAAAAAAATATATAATTATTGTGCGCTTTGGGTACGAAAATCCCACGCTTTTTGCGCTTTGCGCTTCGCGCGATGCGCTTAGACCTCGTCGCTTTTGTGCGCCTAGCGCTTTTTAAAACCAAGAGTACTACACCTGAAGCTAGTTTTTATAGAGTTATTTGACTTGTTATATTCATGTGGCTAGTTTGATGGTTGTCATATTGATGCTATAGAACCCCATTTGGATATGGATCCGGAGCTGGGTCTCTCGCTAGAAGCAACCTCATGGATTCAGAGTTGGGGGTATGGAAGCAACCTCTATATTCAATGGAATAAGGGTAAGGCTTGTTTAGTTGTCTACATCACACCATTCTCAGACCCCACCAATAGTTTGTCTACGGGTGAGATTAGACTGAGTATGATTAATTAATTGATTTATGACCTGCCAACTCAACTCAAACCCATAGGTTGGGAGCTCAAAAAATATGTGTGTATTATGTGTCAAGGTAGTTAAATTCAAAACGATTCAAAGCTGGTTAAGATGTGATCATACTAGTTATAAGTTGTGTTAACTAGTTTCAGCTTAAATAATTACGTTGTGTTATAGTATGACTTGAACACCTCAAGTCAAATTTAAAACGAGTCGGGTGTGTTGAACTTGTCAAACTTGCAATGCGTGTTTTGATGTTAATGATGCGTTAATGCATCTAGTGAAGTTTAAAACGTTTTTGTTAAACTAGTCAAGGCTTGCATATGTTTAAACACGTGAAGTCTAAATTATTGAGCGTTATCTTGTAGTATAAGACTAAGTTATGTAGTTATTTGAAAGTTAGGCTATCTGTAGGAGGTTTGGTGCCTAGCTCCACATCAGTAATAAGGGGCACTAAACGCCTCATTGGGCGTTACATTGGCGCCAAAGAGCAAGGTGCGACTCTAGTGACAGGTGCGAGGGGGATGTGAGCATATGGTACACCAACTCCAAACCAATCATGCATATGCACTTATTTTATTGTTTTTTTATTTTATTTAATTTACAAGTGAAACTACTACACACTTTTGCAAGAAGAGTGAGTGAGAGCCCTAGTCTACGGGAAAGCCACTTTCTTTATTTAAATCACTAAACATGTGGTATCTTTGGCAAGGAACTTTTAAGAGCTTCAAGCTTCAAACTTTTAAGAAAAAACTTCAACTTAATAAAAAGCCTTGTTTGGTTGAAGGAGTGGAAGATTTTAGGTTAGGAGAAAACGCTCTATAGTGAAAAGCTACTAGTACTAGCGTTTAAAAAAAAGCTTCACTAGCTGCAAGCTTTTAATTAGTAAATGACACAAATGTCTATTCTATTTTAAAAATAAAATAAAACATTATTTACAAGCTTTTAATTATGTCTATTTTGATCATTTTATACATTTTATTAAAAGCCTCAGCTACTCTGCCAAATACCAAAATATATTTAAAAAGCTTCCAGCTATCAGCCACCAACTAGTTTTACCAAAGATACCCATAGTCTACCAAAACATATGTTCCGTATTGTGCATTCCTAACATTTTGTTACATTCAGGCGTGCCTATGAGTTAAACATAGAAAAAGAAGTATCACACTTGTCGCTTACCTAACAAAAAAACAATATGAATCTCTTTTACATATAAGACGATTCACAACCCAAGCATTAAACTTTCTCTTTATCTTTAAAATTTAAAAAAATAATATACTAAAAACTCACTACAGTTCATTCATGAATTATTTACTCTACCTTTATATTTTGAAAAATCCATCCCTTGGCTTTTCATATATGAAAAGTTACTATTCATCCACCTTCAAAGTATTGTAAGTGTATAAAAACAAGATATATAATAAAATATGTGTTTGTGAGTAAGATAAAGATAAAAAATGGTGGATAGAATGTGAGAAGTTTTTTAAAATAAGAGATCAATGTTAAAAAGTATGATTTTTAGTTAAAGTATAGAGTAAAAAATGATGGATAAGATGTGAATGCTCTACAAACAATGCTAATAATATCAACATCAAACTCAATTGCATTTCTCGAATCAAACTCAATTGGACCTAAGAAGTAAGAAACGCCTTCAAATCTCTATGTTGTTTGAAGTTATTGTAGTCAATGGGATGCATTATAATTCGTTAGTTATCAACAACCAAATTGTGGTGGTGTTAAAATCAAACAAAGAATTAAATTAATTTCAAATATTTGAAATCAAACAACTAAACTACGATTTAGTGTGAATTCAGAATTATGCATCCCTAGTATTATATTAATAAATGGGAAAGTTTACTATATAAAGTTTATTAACATACAAAGTGTAAGAAGGAACAGCAGCCATACACGTGGAATGCGGTTATGATGATTACCTCGTATTTAATTTTCCAACATCGGGGGTATAATAGACTTTTTCCGCATTTGTGAAATTATGTTTCATTCGTTTTATTAGTATTTCAATTTCAAAAATTACAAAATTCAAAACCCTAACACTGTGTTAAAAAGTCTAATTAAAATAGATTTCCATTCTCTATTTTCTGATTGAGAATTTGACGAACACGATCCATCAGTTCGTAAATATAAATCCTAATCGTCTTAATCAGTTCGTTCATTTTTGTTTTTGTATCCAATTGTTTTAATTCTTTTTTTTCCTCCGGGATTCAAATTTTTTGTTGTTTGAAGTGATAGTTTGACGACTATGGAAGTGTTTAAGGGGGTCAGTTTTTGTACTTCATGATTTTTTGTTGTATTTTGCGTTCTATTACAATAATAATTCTATTTAAGTGATCTGTTTTAAAGATTATTGAAGTGTTTAAGGGGTTAATTTTATTGTTTTTTCAGGATTCATTGAAGCTATGTTTACACCTATGCTTGCGTTTAAGTTGAATTTGTACTTACGTTTATTAATATTTATGTATACAACTTTTACTTTGATGCATTTTAACATCAATCACATTGTAAATTAAACTTGCGTCTTAAGAAAACATTGCATATGAATCATGTAATTCCAACAGTCCATGTATTTTAAGTTGTTGCGCTGCTATATCAACATCCGGCTCAACATGTTCTTGAATGTTATTCTCGACTTCCACAACTGCTTCATTTTGCACATTCCCTACATGCGCAACATTCTCTACTGGAGCGAGGAGTATCTGCCCTTCCACAATTTCTTCCTGTTGTTCAACATTCTCTCCCTCATCAGGGACTATATGGTTTCAATTTCTACGGTGATATACCAAATCATATACCAAATCATAATCCTTCAACGCCTATGGCTGGCGGTAAAGGATCATCTACAATGGCATTATTGTTTAATAAAAGTAGAGTAGTAGACCATCAACAATATCAAGTTCCTTTAGGTATTCTCTAAGGGAGAGATAACGTCTTGCCATTTAAAAAAAGAAGAAGAAGAATCAAATAAGCTGTTTAGATGAAAACGCAAGTTGAAATGGAGTGACCTCTCACTAGATATTGCACTTGAGTTGTAAAGAAGTTTCATAGATAGGCTATAGTTTTTTTTTTTTATTAATAACAATATGATACTTTATTTGCGTGACACAGTCGACTGATAAAAACGTCAGTACATCATTTCAGTTTATTAGTTATGACCCCTGTTGTAAAACAAGGTCTCGGAGGCCGAATACTCCCCGAGTAATCGCTACAAGGTAGGTTGCCTAGGACCGAGTACTCTAGGCCTAGGCCGAGTACTCCCCGAGTACTCTTCGACTAGGCTGACAACTCCCTGTGTACTCCCGACTCCGATTAGGGAACGCCTAGCGACTTTTATAACATTGGTTATGACCTAAAAATATCTACAGTGTGACGGCTGCTTAATCATTCGTTATAACTCTTTAAAACGCAAGTACAAATAATAATAAACGCAAGTAATAAAATGATCCCAAACAGCTATACACATTAAAATGAAATATACACGTATTTGAGACCAAAATAACAAAATCAAAATTCTAGCATAATTATTCATACTTAGCAACTGATAATTTTCTAGCAAACCTGATTTCGAAGTTTTAGCAGGCCGATCGTTGTTCTCCTTTGATTGTCTTTCATATTCGATTCCTGTTAAGTATCATTTCGCGCTTTATTTTGTTGTTGTAAAATGCAACTACTAATTGCACGCAATACTTTGTACAATTTGTTATATACATACCTGATTTCTTCTTCGATGCCATTTTATTGTAGATTGTTCTTTTTTTTTATCAGTAAAAAATACCCTAATATCAGGCTTGTTTTGTAGACAGTGGACGGTTTTCGAAGCTTGGTTAGTTATTTTAGAAATTGCAATGTCAATTGAATGAGATTTGTAATTTGCCCGCTTTTTTATTTTCTGTCCAATTACTAATATGCCCTTCTCCATGTTTTTGACAAGTTTAATGACACATGTTTTTTTTACGATCATGCCCTTAATTATCAACTTTAATTGGCGGCTGACAATCTTTCTTACAATTTTTACGCTAATCCACTTTTTACATTATGCACTTGTGGCATCTACGAACGGTAAAAAATACCAACTGGGTGCGACTGACGGGTGACCCCACAATCGTCGCCATGGGATCTTTTTGCCAGTGTCACCATGTTTTGGCCTTGAGATGTTTCAGAAAATGTTTTACTGGGTTGGGTCATCAATATCTCAATTCATTTCATGCTAAAAGCTTTTATCATGGTATTTTAGTTTTATAAGTTATATTTCTTATTGCATTTTTTGTTTGTTGGTTAATTGATTTGGGACAATAAAGACTTTTATGACTATGGATACATGTTTGAACACACAGATTAAGCACCAGACCACAGGTACTGGTTGCGTTATCATGTGACAAATAGTTCTTTTCATAGGTTTCATCGTTCAAAATTTTGCGGTGCAACTCAACTTTCAGACACAAACTACACATACTTTTCTCACTGGCGTCATGTGACATTAGTACCAATGTAGTTCTACTTTGCAGATATCTATATCTATATACCTAATAAACAAAAGTCCATGAGGACACTTGGCACTCCCACATTCATCCTCAATTGTGTAGCCTATCATATTGTGCCAAGTGTCTCATTGTGAGAATTTATAAAATTTTTCTTTTTTCTAAAAATCAAAAATCATTTATTTCTTTTGTTCAAAATTGGTCAAGAGTTTTATTGACTTTCCTAAATCACGATCATCATTATGACCATTCCTAAAACACAATCAAATCCTTTAAATGAGTTTAGGTTACAGCTTCATCTCTGCCTCCTCTATACGAATTCGCATTATGCATCTGACTTAGTGATTTGTTTATTTATTTATTTTTGTGCAGGAGAAGTATGGTCCAAAGGGCCTAGCTAAAACGTCAAATGGGACGCCTGGAAAACCAAACAGTTCCGCAAAGCCTAAACCAGAGGTTGACATAAATGTTGGATTGTCGGAACGTCCTCCATGGTTTTGCAGGTTTGCTCATGAAGTCTACAGACATAAAATTAGGGCAACATAGAAACCATCCTACATGTATATTATCATCTATAGCAACAAATGGCATGTCTTTTTTTTCTTAATATTTCATAAATTCATACATGACATGTTATTTGTCGTCTTAGGGATATCACATGCCAACTGATTTGAAATTTAATATATATTATGAATATATTGTTTAACTTTTTCTATCAACGATTCATATTTTTTTCTTTAAACATATAAGTGTGTATCTTATTAACGAATTTTGTAGGTTCTAATGTTAGAAGAGAAGATAGATGAATAAACATTGCATCTTGGCCATATTTTAGTTGATAATTTTAATTTTTTTTTTCTGATTTGTTTTTGTTTTTTATCAACAAATTTGTTTTTTTATCAACATATTTTTTGGTTGTTTAGACTGCTCGGGTTTTGATTAAAGATCATTCGGTGTTTGATTAGGCGGCTTTTAATACACGAGTTTTTTCATCTCGATATACAGGACGGGCAATTATTAGCTTCAATCCCAGAGACGGTTCACCTCACGGTAAGAGTTTCTAATCTTCTTTATTTAGTTGTTCATCAATATTTCCCATGCTCATGTTATGAATTACATTCAATTTACCTCTAAAACGATTATTAGGTTCAGTTATAGATAATAATAATGTATTGTTTTTGGATTTATGCGTAAATTTATAAAGAAAAAAATGGTTTGGAAAACGAAGTCTTCAATTTGGGTCGTTTTTAAAAGGTGTTGTTAAAACGGCGTTAGTGGCAATTTGTTAAATGTGTCATATTCCAAGGCTGTTTTTTATGTTCATGCTTTGTATGATAGAGATATTGATAAATTGAAGATATGTCACGTTTTCACGTTTTAGTCTTTTTACTTCTTTTTTTTTAAAAAAAAGCAAAAAAATGAGAATGAGAAAGGAAACTGACGTAAATTAGGAACTCATTAAATTTCCTTATTACATTCAAATTACTCACTTCCTAAATTTAGTGTAATTTATATTGGTAATAAATTACATTTTGAATTTTGAATTTCAAAATTCAAATTAAAATTAAAAATATTTAAATTCGAATTATACAAAATTTCAAATTTTGAGTTTTGGTTAATAATGGTAAAACTTACACATACTAATTATCCTTTTAATTACACATTTAATAAGATTCAAAGTTTCTACATAAGTAGTGTCAACTCTCCAATTAATACATTAATTGATCATATTAATTGTGTTATATTATTCTAATATTAGTTTAGCTTATATTGGTAATTAGTTAAATATCGAATTTTGAATTTCAAATTTCAATTTTCAAATTCCAAATTAAAGTTCGTTATAGGTGAATTGGGGTCAACGCCATAGGTGAATTGGGGCAAGTTATTACACACTTTGACCGAAACATTAATGAATGATTTTCGATTTTTAAAAAATTATTTTTTTTATAAAAACATTAATGACTATTTTTTGAATTTTAAAAATAGAATAGTCATTAAATGTTTTTTATTTTAAAAAAATTAAAAATCTGGATTATAGTGTTTAGGAAAGTTATTAAACACTTTGACCGAAACATTAATGAATGATTTTCGATTTTAAAAAATATTTATTTTTATAAAAACATTAATGACTCTTTTTTGACTTTTAAAAATAGAATAGTCATTAAATGTTTTTTATTTTAAAAAAAGTAAAAATTTGGATTATAGTGTTTAGGAAAGTTATTAAACACGTTGACCGAAACATTAATGAATGATTTTCGATTTTTAAAAAATAAATTCTTTTATAAAAACATGACTCTTTTTTGAATTTTAAAAATAGAATAGTCATTAAATGTTTTTTTATTTTAAAAAAAATTAAAAATCTGGATTATAGTGTTTAGGAAAGTTATTAAACACTTTGACCGAAACATTAATGAATAATTTTCGATTATTAAAAAATAAAAAATTTTATAAAAACATTAATGACTCTTTTTTGAATTTAAAAATAGAATAGTCATTAAATGTTTTTTATTTTAAAAAAAATTAAAAATCTGGATTATAGTGTTTAGGAAAGTTATTAAACACTTTGACCGAAACATTAATGAATAATTTTCGATTATTAAAAAATAAAAAATTTTATAAAAACATTAATGACTCTTTTTTGAATTTTAAAAATAGAATAGTCATTAAATGTTTTTTATTTTAAGAAAATTAAAAATATGGATTACAGTGTTTAGGAAAGTTATTAAACACGTTGACCTAAACATTAATGAATGATTTCGATTTTTAAAAAATAAATTTTTTTATAAAAACATTAATAACTCTTTTTTGAATTTTAAAAATAGAATAGTTATTAAATGTTTTTTATTTTAAAAAAACAAAAAATGTGGATTATATTGTTTAGGAAAGTTATTAAACACGTTGACCTTAACATTAATGAATGATTTTCGATTTTTAAAAAATAAATTCTTTTATAAAAACATGACTCTTTTTTGAATTTTAAAAATAGAATAGTCATTAAATGTTTTTTATTTAAAAAAAATTAAAAATCTGGATTATAGTGTTTAGGAAAGTTATTAAACACTTTGACCGAAACATTAATGAATAATTTTCGTTGATGTAAAATAAAAAATTTTATAAAAACATTAATGACTCTTTTTTGAATTTTAAAAATAGAATAGTCATTAAATTTTTTTTATTTTAAGAAAACTAAAAATCTAGATTACAGTGTTTAGGAAAGTTATTAAACACGTTGACCCAAACATTAATGAATGATTTCGATTTTTAAAAAATAAAAAACATTTATAAAAACATTAATGACTTTTTTTTGAATTTTAAAAATAGAATAGTTATTAAATGTTTTTATTTTAAAAAAATTAAAAATTATGGATTATAGTGTTTAGGAAAGTTATTAAACACCCGGCTGTGGAGTAGTCCGGGAAGCAAAAGGTGGAAGAAGATTTACACAATGTGGGGTTAGCAACGATTTCGCAAATATGGAGCGCGAGAAATTTAAAGACTTTTGAGGACAGGTTTGTCTCTGATAATACTATTTGCGGGCGTCATCCTATCGGTGTTTTTCTACATGTAAGTAATGTTATATACGTAATTACCTCTCGCTGAAGTTCATTGATTATTTATTTGAAAACTGAATGTCCATTTGGTATTTGACTTTTGACTTATATGTGGATTTTTGAGGTATCACAGCTAATTCTATGATTTTGATCGCTTAAAGCTCATATAATCGCTTTTAAAACGCACATCCAAACACACTGTTTTTTGTATTGTTAGTTTACTTGATCTTAGTACTTAAATATTTGTAGGCAACACTCTGAAATGAGTAAGCATATCGATGTTGATGCAAAGTTAAGGAAGTTCTAAGTTGCTTACTCAGAGACCTTGAACGGTAGCTTTTTTTATCAAATGCAAGCATATGGGTTATGTGAATTAGTTGATTAGTTAAAAGAGGGTTATAAAATGTTGTTTTAGTGGTGTAGGTTCATGTTTGTTTACTTATAAATCGGTCGATTTGGGTAATGTTCAACTTTTCCAATGGGTCAAATAGGGTAAAAGTCGCCAACAGTGTGTTTATGGTGTTTTGATTAGATTGATGTTCCTTTTACTTATACATAGGCCATAGGTGAATTGGGGCAATCTTCCCTTTTCTTAACGGGTCGATTTGGGTAATGTTTGCCTTTTCAAATGTGTCAAATAGAATAAAATATGCTCGAAGCTTTTTTAGCGGGTCGATATGGGTAATGCTCATCTTCTCAGACGTGTCAAATTAAATTGTGAAATTTAGGTGGTAGTTAGTTTCTTATTTTCATTTTTATTACTTTCTTATTGTTGAATATGCCATAAGTCTATTTTTAACACATACCATTTAAGTCGCCTTATTCAGGTTGGATTGTATTTAAGAAACCCTGTATTCTCACATGGCCAGCTTTATGTCGCATTGTCAAGAGTTAAAAGCAGGGCAGGCGTGAAGTTACTTATACTTGATGCTGGTGGGAAACTGATGAATAAAACAAAAAATGTGGTTTATAAGGAAATTTTCAGCGATATTTGAATAAATGTGTATTCGTTGCTTTTAAATTTTAATAAAATGTTTCTACTTTATTTTTCTTATACGTTATACTACTCCAAATAATCGTACGTTGTTGAACTGCGTGTCAACGCGGGCAAATATCTAGTAATATATATGCGATTTTTTATAGACGTAGTTTCATACAAAGTATCTTGCTACATGGAATAATGCCTCATAGAAACTTAGAGGGTGTTAGGGGTTGAGTTTTGAAATGGATTTTTAGATTATTGCGTTTTGAAAACGCAAATAATCAGTTTTTAGCGTTTGGGGTTGAGTTTTGAAATGGATTTTTAGGCTACCAAAACGCAATAAATAATATAAAAGCAACTGTGACAACCTGCACCCTTCACTTTTCATAAATGTGCATAATTGATTCCTCAACTATTTCAAAATTTTCATTTTTAACTCTCGTATTTTAGTAGGACCAAAATTCACAATTTAATAAAACGTATAATTTTTATAAGTAAAAGTATGCACGTTTTATACTCACATCTACACCCGAGCACGTATGTTTCAGACCTTGATACTCAAAGCCCTTAATTTTCGGTCCTAAAACAACTTAGAAACAAAAGGAAACAAGTCTATAACTTAAAATTGATTAAATTAGAAAAAATATTTTTTTTAGCCCTCGCGGTCCGTTGAGACAGTCAAAGTGTAACACCCCAACCGATGGCGGAATCATCGAGGTGCCACGTAGTGACGATTGTTCAAAAGCTCATGGTACTAAAATGTAAATATTTGAATATAGAATATTGTTTTACAACATGTAAAATTTAAATACAAGACAACAAAAATAAAGATAATTGATTGATTTAATCTAAGTCCAAAGTCCTATGTGAAGCGTCAAGCAGCTTATCCTGAAACATGCACGAAAATAATTTTGTCAACATATGATGTTGGTGAGTACTACTTAGTTTTGTACATATAGTATAAGTTTTTGAAAAGTAGTACAATTCATGTGTCTAGTATCACCAAGGCATTATGTAAACACGCAAGTAACCAAACAAGACAAAGATCACATGTAAAGTTTGTACAATGTAATTGATAATGAGCACCTCAACACGTGTGAGTCTAAAAGAGCACCATAACACAAAGTTATGTCTAAATGAGCACCGTAACATAAGTTACGTCTAAATGAGCACCATAACATAAGTTATGTCTGTATGTAAAGAGCACCATAACATAAGTTATGTCTGTATGTATGATTTTGTATGTAAGCTACGTTCATGTTCAAGCATAAGCACAAAGATAATCAAGACACGTATATGAATTGTAAATGAATAAAAATGTATGTGTAAATGAATATGAAAGCTTTGTATAGTTGTGCATGAATCACCCCAAAAATTGTAAAAGCGAAAAAGGGGATAAGTAATACTCACCTTAGCAAGGTGGTAAGTCTTGTGAAATTGAATAGTGTAATCCAATGTTGCCAAGTATCACCCTATGTATAATGTAACAAATAAGTCTAAGTCTATCTAGTCTATAAGTATTTTCTAGGGCTTCGAATTGGGGATAAACGTTTATTTGATTAATAAACAAATTGTTTATTAAATATAAGAAATTTAATAAATAAATGAATAAAAGTCTTTTTGTAAATTTTAAGTTAAAGATGTCACAAAATAAAGTCTTTAGTATGAAAATAATTTTTATAAAATTATTTTCTTGAAAATAGAATATTTAATCTATTTATTTCAAATTGTCAAAATATGATTTTAATATCTAAAAATATTAAAATTAAAGAATTCTTATATTAAAAATTGTATTTCTGTTCTAAATGGATAGAAATAATTTATGTAAAATTTTGGTGCAGAAATATTGTAAAATGAATTTATTATGAATTATTTATGATTAAAACTAACAAAAATTGATTAAAAATATTAAACAAACGGTTTTTCAGAAATAAAAATTATTTCTGAAATTTATATTGTTATACTAGTTTAGGATAATTTTTGTGGAATTTTATAAAATCGTTTAGATATTTTTATTGAATTTTACAATTATAAATGAATAAACTTGTAATATTTATTATATATATTAAATAAATGATTTTTGAAAAACTAAAAATTGGACAGCAAAGTTTATCATAGGAATAACATAAAATAAATTTTGTAGAATTTATAAAGGTGTTTTAGTATTTTAAAACTAATTTTAAAATAATAATAAATAATAAAGAAAAAGGGGTTTTTGAAAAAAAAGGTTTGTTGTGGGTGGGGCTCGAACCCGGCACCTACTGGTTGAAAGAAAACGACCAGACCAGCTGGTCTGGTTGCTGATTTGTTAAGCATCTTGGGTTTAGATTTTATTTAAACAATACTTGAACAGAAATCCCCAATTATAATGAAGCGAGCCCTAGATTTTCCTATACTTCGATTTAGCAAGCAATAGCCCCTGATATGATAGGGCTATTGTTTGTGAGTATCTGGTGAACAAAACCCATCAAGAAAACATAACTTACAATATGTAATTGTCCGTGAATCGACGAGTCAAATAGAAAAGTCAACGTGAACGATTATGCAGATTTGAAGGTCTTTTAGGAGGTTTTGAGTATGAGGGTTTGATTATCGTTCTTCTCAGAGGTTGTGAGCGAGTTCAATTGATTCAAAGACGGGTATTTATACGGTTTCAATCGAGTTTATTAGGAAGGCATTTAATGGTTTTAAAATCACAATTAGTCAATTCAACGCGTTGAATTACGCGTGTTTATTGTTTTAGAAAGAAGAGGTGATAATGGTGCGTGATACACGGGTTTGATTTGTTTATACGCGTGATTTATTGGATAAAAATATGATCCTTTGTGTTGTTCATATGCTGCATTCGAACAACAAGGGAAGAAGAAGAAGACAGACGCAGAAAAGGGTTTATATACATGCTGTGTTGAAGTTAGATCAGAATAGAGGTCTTGGCCCAGTGGTTAGACGAGTGTTGGTTGTGTCTGACTTGCTTCCTGCCCGGGTTCGAGTCCCGGCAGGAGCAAGTTTTTTTTTTTTTTTTTTTAAACAGAGGAGAGGGCAAGGGAAAGGGCTTGGGCCGGCTTTGTGTTGGGCTAGGCTTGAAGTATTGGGCCGAAAATGGATAAAAGGGATATGGATTGGGTTGTGTTGGGTTGGGTTTAAGAGTGGTTTAGGCTAGAAAATGGATAAAAGGGATATTATTATTTATTATCATTATTATTATTATTATTATTATTATTATTATTATTATTATTATTATTATTGTTGTATAAAAATAAAAATATAATGAAAAAGTGACGGATGTCACAGCATCCCCTACTTTTAGAAACTTCGTCCCGAAGTTAATAGTAACATAGGGTTATGGATGTTAGGGTAAAAATTAAGGTAGCAGTGGTTTGGAAATTTCGAATGATCTGGATAAGGGGTTTGATAGGTGTGAGTTAAGGATTGGATTAGGTTCGTCTCGAATAATAAGGAGAATAAGAATCTAGTAACACTAAACTTCAAGTTTTAGGAATCCTAAAATGAATGTACAAGTGATTGACTATAGAAAGACTAATTGAACTACCAAGTAAACAGAGTTTGTTCCTGGTCCGACTTCCAGTCCCACTTTCAATGCATCATTAGTGTTTGTATACAAGGTGTACCGCAGCTAACCCACCACACCTTTGATACCTTGAAAACGCACTGGACGTCTTCCTAAAAAATCTAATAGAATTTCACACTACCCTAACGTACCTGTAAAGTCATGATTACGTTCCGGACCGGAATCATCAATTTACCTTACATTAGGGTTTTATGTCCTTCTATTATCCTAATCTAACACACATTAAAGCAAATAAGTTTCACAAGAAGATGACACAACAACACGTTTATCAATGAAATGAGGCTATGTAATAACGAGGTCAATTGCATTGGTTTGCAACGACTTGTAAGCATAACAGTATCTAAGTATGGGCTACCACTCGTCCGAGGAGCTCTTTAAATGAAATGTTTGTCTGAGTTGAGTGGATAATGTAGTAGTTGTCTTTCATAGATCAATATGCAAATTGATAATACACACATGTGAGCAAGTTTGTAGTTACGACTACCATTAAGTGTAAGTGTTGTCTTAATGACCTATAGAAATAGTTTACGAGTATCATGAATAATTAAATGTTCAGTGGATGATTAAATTAATTGAAAAATCAAGTTTCAAGCAATGATGTTTTCTTAGAAAAGCTCTGTAAGATTAAGTATCAAGTCCAAATGTTTCAAATAATTGTAAGGTAGAGTCTTGTATGATTAAAATAAACGTAACCAATATGATAAATCCCCAAATTTGTGTTCGTACACAATAATATGCAAGGAAATCTCTAGATGTTATATGCTAATGAGTGCGACAAAATTGGGTACAAAATGATAATAGGATCAAGAAAATGAAAACACGAGTATTGAATTTTCGAGTCTTGGGAAGATTCCATCCATGGCTTAACCAGTGGGATTAGCGTCAACCTGACCGTTTGCTTCGTTGATATTGATATTGAAAGCTCGTCCATGTGCCACCAGGTTTACATTATTCAATTTAGGGCATTGAGGTCGCATGTGGTTAGGGTCTCTACAATGATAACATGCCCGACCGTTAGTAATCTGTAGTGGTTCCTGGGCAGCTGTTTGATGATTACCCTGTGTCCCAATCATTACTCGACAAGTGGTGACAAAGTGTCCAAACCTTCCACATCTAGTGCATTGACGGCATGGAAGATTTGCAGGGTGATGATACTTGCAACTGTTGCATTGAGGATGGATTCCCGTGTAGGCTTTCTTGATAGGAGGTTGAGTCACAGGATCCACAACAGCCTGGTTCTGATTATCACCCATTCGTTTCCTAGTGTTCAAAGCAGTAGTGGCGGCCTTTGCTAAAACAGTCTTAGATTGTTCAACAGCATTGATGGTTTTCTCAGTAGACGTCTTGCTGTCCTTCCTAACCAAGTTTACTTTCCTTACATGTTTGTCTGTTAAAGTGGTTGCAAGCTGGATGGCTTCTTCCACCGTAGTGGCTTTGCCTCCAGTGACAACGTCTTGAATCAGGTCAGGTAATCCCTCGATATATTTTTCGATTGCTCGAGAGACCGGGATGACCATGTGTGGAACCAGTATGCTAAGTTCGTGATATCGTGTATTATACGCAAGATTCTCACCACTGTCTTGTTTCAGTCCATGGAACTCTTCCTCCAGTTTCCTGATTTCGTTCCTAGGGCAGAATTTGGCGATCATGAGTTCCTTAACATCAGCCCAAGATAAAGATAAAGCAACATCAGCTCCTCAATTGCGTTTTTCGCCATTCCACCAGGTTAGCGCCCCCTTTTGAAGGACACTAGTAGCATAGCGAACGCGGAGTTCATCAGGACATTCACTATTCACAAAGGTGCTCTCCATGCTTTCAAACCATTGGAGGAGGCTTTCAAACCATTGGAGGAGGCCAGTAGCACCCTCCTCACCAGTGAATTTTGTGGGGTTGCAAGAGTTAAAGTGTTTGAAAGTGCACCGAAATTGAGTCGTGCCCCCTGTGTTGGCACTGTTACTATTCTGGGTTATCTCACTGACAAGGTTTGGGATCACTGCAGCAATTTGCTCAGCGACTAAAGATGCGAGGCGACGATCAGAACGTTGTCCAGGAGCACGAACAGTGCGTTGGCTGGCATCACGGAGCATGCGACGAGCAGACATCTATGGGGTAGTCAATGAATAATCATGAGATTAGAAAATGTAAGTGTATAACCGTACAGATAATTATGAAGATATGATTCTTGTAAGCAATCATGATATGCAAAGTATTGTATATGAAACAAGAGTGTATTACTGAAAAACTTGTACAAAATGCTTGGAGTGCCCTTGTCTAGCTGTAAAGCCTAACAAGAACGTTGACTTTTCAAAGGAATTGAACCCAATGGTGATCAAAGAAGACATGCTTTAGCCTATAAGTGGACACTCACTCCAGGAATCCCCAGGTAAGCATAACAGGTCCGTCATTGGATTTATGCGCTATGCTTGCCTATGCCAGAAAACCCAGTGTACAGGCGTCCACCCTTCCAGTTTGCACGTGTTCTATCACACTCATTAAAGCTCAACAACTTTGAAGGAGCAAAATAAGAGTAGGCATTATGTCTAAGAGTGTCTTCATGAAAAGGTACTGCTCCCATTCCATGATGATGTAGTTTTTTTTTTCCACTCCTTGTAGGACACCATCTCTATGCACCAGGATGAAAGATGAGGAAAAATGGAGAAGAAGAGAAAGATAGAGGAAGGAAAGTAGAGGGAAATGAGGGTAAGGTAATTTAGGAAATATTATGCATGAAAGTTGAAGTTCGGTTATAGTCTAGGCCATTTTATCTAATAACCTAGTTCCCTATAACCATGGCTCTGATACCAATCTGTAACACCCCAACCGATGGCGGAATCATCGAGGTGCCACGTAGTGACGATTGTTCAAAAGCTCATGGTACTAAAATGTAAATATTTGAATATAGAATATTGTTTTACAACATGTAAAATTTAAATACAAGACAACAAAAATAAAGATAATTGATTGATTTAATCTAAGTCCAAAGTCCTATGTGAAGCGTCAAGCAGCTTATCCTGAAACATGCACGAAAATAATTTTGTCAACATATGATGTTGGTGAGTACTACTTAGTTTTGTACATATAGTATAAGTTTTTGAAAAGTAGTACAATTCATGTGTCTAGTATCACCAAGGCATTATGTAAACACGCAAGTAACCAAACAAGACAAAGATCACATGTAAAGTTTGTACAATGTAATTGATAATGAGCACCTCAACACGTGTGAGTCTAAAAGAGCACCATAACACAAAGTTATGTCTAAATGAGCACCGTAACATAAGTTACGTCTAAATGAGCACCATAACATAAGTTATGTCTGTATGTAAAGAGCACCATAACATAAGTTATGTCTGTATGTATGATTTTGTATGTAAGCTACGTTCATGTTCAAGCATAAGCACAAAGATAATCAAGACACGTATATGAATTGTAAATGAATAAAAATGTATGTGTAAATGAATATGAAAGCTTTGTATAGTTGTGCATGAATCACCCCAAAAATTGTAAAAGCGAAAAAGGGGATAAGTAATACTCACCTTAGCAAGGTGGTAAGTCTTGTGAAATTGAATAGTGTAATCCAATGTTGCCAAGTATCACCCTATGTATAATGTAACAAATAAGTCTAAGTCTATCTAGTCTATAAGTATTTTCTAGGGCTTCGAATTGGGGATAAACGTTTATTTGATTAATAAACAAATTGTTTATTAAATATAAGAAATTTAATAAATAAATGAATAAAAGTCTTTTTGTAAATTTTAAGTTAAAGATGTCACAAAATAAAGTCTTTAGTATGAAAATAATTTTTATAAAATTATTTTCTTGAAAATAGAATATTTAATCTATTTATTTCAAATTGTCAAAATATGATTTTAATATCTAAAAATATTAAAATTAAAGAATTCTTATATTAAAAATTGTATTTCTGTTCTAAATGGATAGAAATAATTTATGTAAAATTTTGGTGCAGAAATATTGTAAAATGAATTTATTATGAATTATTTATGATTAAAACTAACAAAAATTGATTAAAAATATTAAACAAACGGTTTTTCAGAAATAAAAATTATTTCTGAAATTTATATTGTTATACTAGTTTAGGATAATTTTTGTGGAATTTTATAAAATCGTTTAGATATTTTTATTGAATTTTACAATTATAAATGAATAAACTTGTAATATTTATTATATATATTAAATAAATGATTTTTGAAAAACTAAAAATTGGACAGCAAAGTTTATCATAGGAATAACATAAAATAAATTTTGTAGAATTTATAAAGGTGTTTTAGTATTTTAAAACTAATTTTAAAATAATAATAAATAATAAAGAAAAAGGGGTTTTTGAAAAAAAAGGTTTGTTGTGGGTGGGGCTCGAACCCGGCACCTACTGGTTGAAAGAAAACGACCAGACCAGCTGGTCTGGTTGCTGATTTGTTAAGCATCTTGGGTTTAGATTTTATTTAAACAATACTTGAACAGAAATCCCCAATTATAATGAAGCGAGCCCTAGATTTTCCAATACTTCGATTTAGCAAGCAATAGCCCCTGATATGATAGGGCTATTGTTTGTGAGTATCCGGTGAACAAAACCCATCAAGAAAACATAACTTACAATATGTAATTGTCCGTGAATCGACGAGTCAAATAGAAAAGTCAACGTGAACGATTATGCAGATTTGAAGGTCTTTTAGGAGGTTTTGAGTATGAGGGTTTGATTATCGTTCTTCTCAGAGGTTGTGAGCGAGTTCAATTGATTCAAAGACGGGTATTTATACGGTTTCAATCGAGTTTATTAGGAAGGCATTTAATGGTTTTAAAATCACAATTAGTCAATTCAACGCGTTGAATTACGCGTGTTTATTGTTTTAGAAAGAAGAGGTGATAATGGTGCGTGATACACGGGTTTGATTTGTTTATACGCGTGATTTATTGGATAAAAATATGATCCTTTGTGTTGTTCATATGCTGCGTTCAAACAGCAAGGGAAGAAGAAGAAGACAGACGCGGAAAAGGGTTTATATACATGCTGTGTTGAAGTTAGATCAGAATAGAGGTCTTGGCCCAGTGGTTAGACGAGTGTTGGTTGTGTCTGACTTGCTTCCTGCCCGGGTTCGAGTCCCGGCAGGAGCAAGTTTTCTTTTTTTTTTTTTTTTAAACAGAGGAGAGGGCAAGGGAAAGGGCTTGGGCCGGCTTTGTGTTGGGCTAGGCTTGAAGTATTGGGCCGAAAATGGATAAAAGGGATATGGATTGGGTTGTGTTGGGTTGGGTTTAAGAGTGGTTTAGGCTAGAAAATGGATAAAAGGGATAAAAGGGATATTATTATTTATTATCATTATTATTATTATTATTATTATTATTATTGTTGTTGTTGTTGTATAAAAATAAAAATATAATGAAAAAGTGACGGATGTCACACAAAGTACCAGTCAAAGTCCTAGTCAAAAGTCCTAGTCAAAGTCTCAGTCAAAATCCTAGTCAAAGTCCTAGTCAAATAGTCAATTCATCTTAAAACCTTACTTTATTGTGTTGACCAATTTTAAGGCCTAATTGAATCTAAAACTAGTATAAAAACCCACCTATAACCCATTATACTTTGCACCTCTAAATCGATTGTTTCAATTCGATTAAACTTTCCCTCATACCTTTCTTCTAGAGTATATCACTTCTACATTTGAAGCTTTGATTACAAGCTTTTGTAATTGACGAATTGGAAGCTTGATATTTTTTCCTATTCGGTTTCTTTTCTTCTAAATTGGACTAGTCATCTTTGGATTGCTCGCGTTTTCAAGCTCGCTTAGTCATCTAGTCATTTGGCAAAAGTGAGTATTTCCTATCCCCTTTTTGTCTTTATTCACTTTTAGGGTGTTACATGTACACTTATACAAAATACACATACAAGTTCACATTTTTACAATACAATTCTAGTACATTGTGCATTTGCTTACATACGTGCTTTATGCTTAGACATTACATGTAGAATACATTTGTACTTAGTGAAATCATTAACCATGTACAAGCCGACCTTAACATTGGATAGCGCTATTGGATTGACAACCCACGTAGGTGATTCTCCCCCTTTTTCATCGGAGAATCCATGGTCATTGTTAAGTTATTATCCATTTATTGGATAAGTACACCGCCGTTCATTTTAGTACATTTATACAGTCACGGGATTGATTTCGCTCATTTGTATGATACATAATTTACATAAATGCACTGTAGCTTTGCACTTGAATTGTATAACATTTTCCAACTTACTATATATATTAAAACTAGGAATGCTCACCAACATTTCATATGTTGACAAAACTTATTTTGTACATGTTTCAGGTGCAGTTTGCTTAGTTCCATAGCATTGGATTTTAGTGCTCGCTTTTAATAATTTATTTCAAATTTCATGTTTTGTTCAGACTTTTGTATTTTTCCCATTTCATCCATGTAAGACAATTTAAATTATTCAATAATATATTTACATTTTAGTACCATGTGCTTTTGAACAATCGTCACTACGTGACACCTCGATGATTCCACCATCGGTTGGGGTGTTACAGCAGCCCCGCCCCTACTGCAGCAAAACGCATAATCAGTTTTCAAAAACCAATAGGACTTACCGGGCTCTCCGCATACCCACCCGCCTTCATCATGTTTCTCAATTCCTTAAATGCATCCACATCGATAACCTCCCCAATAACGGACCTCATAACACAGTGCTCAGGGTACAGAGCACCCCGTTCATTGATTACAAGAACCTTTTGTGACGCTGACGGCATCTGCAATCCTTCATCAGCAGAATGTTTAGAAGCTCCCCAAGGATTACTCACATGACCATGTTTTGGAGGATTATACGATGGAGGTTGCACAGGCACCCTTCTATCCTCCCTTAAGTTCCCCCCGGAGTGATCCGCTCGCCTGTCACCTTTACCGTATTTCGCCACCGATACACACAGTTTTGCCCCGTCTATCATTATGGTATTGGTATTCTTCAGTACTTCGTTAACGTTTTCACCCCCAGATACCTCACAAATCCAAACCACTTCCCTTTAGCATCAGTTTTCCTCGCCACGTAAACATCTCTGACAATCCCGTGCGGTTGAAATGCTTTCCAAAGAATTGTTTCAGTCACCCCAGTAGGAAGATTTGCAATGAAGAATGTAGTCACTGGCCTAGGATCGATTGCCCCCCGGTTGTACCGTTGCCGGAAATTCCTGTCGTTTCGGTTCCCTCGCATGACGCTCACTCGCTCTCTCTCTCTTTTGCCGTTGGTGTGGTTGTGGTGAAGGGTAACTCGGTTTATAACATATTACTTTTGTATCCTAAATGTTAAAATCTAATTAATGAAAAACATAAAAAGTTAATAATTTAATCAATGGACTTAGAAGAAGGGGCAGGATGGTAATTTTGCGTGCATCAGGTCCTCACCAAACCCTAATAAAACCGTTTACATATAAAACACAGTCTCTGGAGGCGCAGCATAAACCCTAGAAGAAGAAGAAGAAGAAAGTAGAAGAAGAAGATCATCCCTCATCTGCAACCATGGGTAAGCTAAGCTTCACATAACAAAAATAACCCATTTCCCATATCTGTTTCTTCATGCATCTGCTATGTCTGATTTTCAAAAAAAAAAATAAAAAAATAATGATTTATTATTATTGATGTTGTTTCAGGGATTAGCAGGGATAGTATGCACAAGAGACGTGCTACAGGTGGCAAGAAGAAGGCCTGGAGAAAGAAGCGAAAGTAATCATCTTTTAGTGTTATTAATCTTATCTTTTAGTGTGTTTTTGCATATTAATGTTTAGCTGTATCTGTTTTTTATAGTATTGTTTTAGTATCATTAATAATAATAATAAGGCTGTTTATTATGCTTTTGATTTGATGAGAAGATATAGGATATGCATTTGTTGTGTCACATTCAGTTATTAGCTTTATTACATGTTCAGATGTTCTTGTTAGTATTTTAATGGTTTTTATCTGTTTTAAACAAAAACCAAACAGTTGAATGTTTGAAATGAAATATAACCAATGCCAATGTAGTTAAGTTTTGACATGATCTAAAACCTGTAGAATGTTGTCACATTGTAATTGGTAATTTGTTGATTAAAACTTTTAGGTAACGAGAATCATAGTAGTTAAAAGCCATCGCCTCTTGCGCCTAGGCTCGTTTTTTAAGGGGGGGGGGGGGGTGATGCATTTGTGCTTTGAGTCGAGAAAATTGCGCTTTAATTCTCCAGGTGATGGTTTAGGCCCATATTTTAGCTAGATTCCCAAATTTCGGAGAGTTTCCAGCCAAATTCGTTAAATTATGGCTAGATTCAAGCCAGATACTTCTATACACCAATACATCAATATTTTAAAACTTTTGATACTAACTAGATAAATTTAGTATTGTTTTAATATGTTTTCACTTTATTTTCTTTGTTCGCTTTTTTTACCTCAGGCCCTCGCTTTTTTGCTCCTCGCGCCTAGGCCCCAGGCGAGGCCTATGCGCCTTGAGTGCGCCTAGCACCTTTGATAACTATGACGAGAATTGCACTTTTAGAACTGTATTTAACGTTGAATCTGAGGTTTTGTTCGGTTTGATACTTTGCTGTTTTAATACCAATTTGCAACCCAAAGTGTTTAGACGGTTGTAGTGTATATAAAAAAACAGTTGGTTTGAAAATTGCCTGAACCAAAAGTGACCGTTTTGGTTGGGTTATGAACGCCGTAATAGTGTCAATAATCACTAGAATTCTTGGTGTTTTAACAAACTGTAATTGTATGTGCTTTGCATTTCATACAGGTTTCTGACATTCGCTTGAGTTTACAAGCTTGATTGTTGTATGTTTTTTTCCTTATTTAAGGTATGAGCTTGGAAGACAGCCAGCCAATACCAAGATCTCCAGCAACAAGACTGTTAGGAGGGTTAGAGTTCGCGGTGGTAATGTAAAGTGGCGTGCTTTGAGGTTAGACACCGGTAACTATTCATGGGGAAGTGAGGCTGTGACCCGAAAGACCCGTATCTTGGATGTGGTTTACAATGCATCCAACAATGAGTTGGTCAGAACCCAGACGCTTGTGAAGAGTGCAATCGTCCAGGTGGACGCTGCACCTTTCAAGCAATGGTATCTGCAACACTATGGTGTCGACATTGGTCGCAAGAAGAAAGCTGCTGTTGCAGCCAAAAAGGAAGGAGAGGTATGCTCTTGTTTGTGATTATTCATCTTATTTAAATTCATATTAAGAGCTGTTGTTTTGTATTCTTTAGATAATGTGTCAAAGGGCGCCTAAACGTATTGTAAAATCTTTAAAATCTGTAAATTAAAAAAGATTAGGAGTTGTTCAACATGTGCTGCTCATATTATAAAAGCATATATAATTTGTTTTTATTTGTTTGGACGAAGAAAAGTTTCTATGTTTACAGTGTTGTAAAAGGTGGCCTAGGCGGCGCCTAGGCGCTAGGCTGAACAAAAACTAGGAATTATGCCCTAGTCGGATTCCTGGGCGATTTGGCAGTTAGGCGGAGCCTAGGCGGTGTTATTTTTTGTTTTTTTATTAAATTTCTAAGTATTTCTAGGTATTTCTTAGTATTATGTGTATATATCTTAACATATTTTCAAAAAACCCCTAAATTTGTGTGTGTGTGTGTATATATATATATATAATATGTATAAAATACCAAAACCCCTAATTCCGCCTAATTTTCGCCTAGTCCCGAGTAGTCCCTAGGCTGGACCTCACCGCCTGCCTAGCGCCTAGCACCTTTTGCAACACTGTATGTTTATCTCTGCTTATTTCATTCTTCTTATTCATGTGGATTTCAAAGTACTAGTTACGCCTTGGGGAAGTAAGGTTGTTTTTAAATTGTGTATTTGTGCTTGTGTTTGCTTTTTAGCATAAGCGATTCCAAATTTCGAGAATTTTAACAAGTAGATAATCAGTTTATTGAAACAACTTGTTTTACCATAAGGGTGAACTTGTAACTTTTTAGTCTTCTTAGTGAGCAATCTTACTCTTCGAATTAACTTTTTTCACCCTAAAATTAGCAGGTAGCGTAAGCATTTTTCTACGTCCAAACACTTAGAAGTTGCTGAATGTTTAATCCCAAACCACAGTTATCAAAAGCCATTGCCTTGACCGCCTAGGCGGCCAATTAAACCACCAAATTCCGCTTTTCTCTCCTAGTTAAAAAAAAGCCATGATCTGATTTTTGTAAACCTAATCCCCTGACCAATACTTACCAGTTACAGCAATATATATCTCAATCAAATCTTTTTCTATTTTAAATATATTTGATTTTTAAAACACTTATAGATAAAAACAAATCTGCATATCGATCACTAATTAGTTCTATTGAATTATTCATCAATATATACACACCTCAACTCATTGAATTACCACCAACTGATTTCATCTATCACATAGTATAGTTATCAAAGGCGTGTTAATTTTATATTTACATAGTATAGTAGGTATGGCTAAATCAATCATTTTATATTTACAAGGTGATTGTTATTTTTAATGATTTGGTGATTTTTTATAATTTTTTTATTTGCGCTTTTTTAGGCCCGCTTCTTTTTTGCGCTTCTCGCCTAGGCCACAGGCGGAGCCTAAGTGCCTTTGATAACTATGTCCCAAACACTTTTAATCATCTTCCATCTACACAAACATAAGTTTAATCACTCAGACCCATTATCTGCCTGGCTTGTTTGTCACTTCTAACATATATTATCATTTTTGTTGTTGCTTATATTTATATTCTTCCATTTGACGATTAAATAGGAAGCGGAAGGTGCAACAGAGGAGGCCAAAAAGAGTAACCATGTCGTGAGGAAACTGGAAAAACGTCAAGAGGAACGCAAGCTTGACTCGCATGTTGAAGAACAGTTTTCTAGTGGTCGTCTTCTTGCCGCCATCTCATCACGCCCTGGGCAGTGTGGTCGTGCTGATGGGTACGTACCTTCTCAACCATTATGCATGATTTAACTTCTACTTATCATTTACATCACGTAACAAATAATTAAATTTATTTATATGCTTCAAAATGTATGTGTTATCAGATACATATTGGAAGGAAAAGAGCTAGAATTCTACATGAAGAAGCTGCAGAAGAAGAAAGGAAAGGGTGCTGCTGCTTAAAAGCATGTTTCTTCTTTATAATAATAGATTTGTATTTCTTATTTATTTTTGACTTTTTTTGAATGTTGACTAATATTTCTGCATTTAGTGTCATGACCTTCAATTGACGCATGTTTGATCAAGTTAAAAGCGTTTCAAGTCTTTTAGATAAAAGGTTTGTGTGCATACAATGATTTTTGGATAGCACTGTTTTTGTCTTCAGTATTAAATTTTAAAAACCTGATTATAATGTTTTCAAACAACATAGAGACTAGTTTGATGAATTTGTGTTTTGCTTGAAAGTCGGTTAACGTGTCTAAAATGAAAGTTAATGTTATACACCACCTCATCTATTTTGACTACTTTAAATACAAAGTTATACCATATTATATTAGCTATAAAAAATTCCCATGTCACTTTATCAAATTTTGACCCGTTTAAACAGTGCTGGCCTTGGGGTGGGCGAGCCGCACCCCTCGTTAAGTCCTCTAAATTTTGACACATAATTTTGGAGGGGTCATTTTTTTTATATTATATTTGTGTGTTTAAAAATATGAAAAGAAAAATTTGTTAAGTCCTCTCTAAAAATTTAGATTTATAAAACGTATTGGTTGTTAATAATATATCTAAAACTTTATAACTTATATTGGGCCAAGTTTGATCTAGGTTGATAATCCAAATATTCAATCGTCTAATTATGTCATCTAATAACAATAAAAAAATTAGATGTTCAATCTTCATTTAAAAAAACGTTAAGAGAGCTTTACAAATCATTGCTTAGCTATGATGGTATGTCATTCTAATACTATATATTGGCTATGTTTATTGTTATAATGTTAATATTCGCTTAAAAAAATATTTCTTTTATATAATTTGTAAGGGCCTTTTTTTCTCGACTCGGCCTAAGCACTTAAATCCTCAGGACCGGCTCTGCGTTTAAATATACCAAAATTGGTTGAGGGATAATTTTGTGCAAAATATAAGTATGCTGATTCTTTACATTATTAACCCAAAAAAAAAAAAAAAAAAATAGGGAATATTTTTATTAAAAGGATTTATTAATTTACTTGACACCTAATAAAAACTTGTCTATATTGTAGAAATATGTACTATTGTACTAACATCATCTTAGGAGGACGGGATGCTACCAGAATTGGTCACGGGTACCCCACTACCAGCACGGTAACACCGCCGCCACCCGTCACCCACGCTGGTAGTGGTCCCGTGAACCAAATTCTGGTTCCAGTTACCGTGTTGGTTTACGGATGTGACACAAACTTACACAATTTTATCATTTTTTTTTATTCCTCTCTCTCTATTATTTTAATCTCCTCTCAGGTTGCTGCAATTTTTTTTATTATTTTTAGGGTTTGAAGTGGGTTTGTGAAGGAGATAGATATAGAAGTATATGTATATGTTTACAAATGTGTGGGAGTCTTTTGTCATTTTGAGTCTTTTGTCTTTTGTCATTTTGTGTACATTGTTTTCTCAAACATATGTATGTACAAGTATGCATATGGTTTAAAATTCAAACATACAAAGAACTTTAATAACAAAATAAAAGTCTTAGGGGTTTTTTACGTAAATTGTTATGTGGTTTTTTAAGGGTTTTTTTTTTTTTTTTTTTTTTTTTTTTTTCTGAATTACATAAAAAAATAATGATTTTTTGAAAGGTAAAAAAAATAAATTATTAACTATACTTTTATGTGTGAAAATTATTACTATTATTTGTGAAAATAATTGATAGTTGGGTAAAGAATCAGTGGAGTACTGCCTTTTAAAAAATGTTTCAGTGAAGGAAATCAGTGAAGTGATGTGGCAGTGCATGATTGGTAGAAATCAGTGAAGTGAAAACAACTTCAATGGAGCGCCCCTTGTGCCCTTATATGAACTATGTTCATTGATATGTATTAATTGGCGCGTTAATAAGGCAACGCAAAACGGTTTATAGATATAGTTGTAAATCAAAACTAACCATGTGTTTGCCAACAAATCATTTAAATCATGAAAAAGATAACCGCAACGATGGTCAGAGAAGACAGCAGGATCCTGGGAGTAGCTTTAGGTGGTTGACCATTAGGTGATGTTGAATTGCCGTCTGGAGGAGGTGATTTCTTTTTGGCAGGAGGGATAGGTGCATCGGCCACGTCCGCATCAGTTAGGATCGGGTTGGGGGCCTCAGCTGGTGGCATTAACTGTGGCGACATGAAGCTTAGTAACTCGCCTGGTTTAGCAGGTTCCATGTATGGCGGGATCTGATCTGGTGGTAATCTTGAACATCGGTTACCTGCAGTTGTGATATTTCTTTTTAAAAATTAAATGAATTCATTAAATTATGGCGACTAATCTCTAACGAATTTACTGACATATAAAAACTTACTTCTGTAACGGGCTGCACTAGCTGGATAATCTGTAATAACACCGTCAACATTAGCCGCCACTACATATGCATTTATTTCGACATACGGGTCAGAAAAGAAGTCCCATGGCTGTGAAATGAACTCATTATGCATAACTTGTACATAAACCGGGAGCTTAAATGCTTGAAGCTTGGCCACAACATCAGTTTGACCAAGAAGAAATCCTGAATTTTTGGGGAAGACCGATTCTTTGCCAACGACAACAGAATTAGCAATCTCGCTGATTTCTGAGATTGTTGAATTTAGGGCATCACGAATGTTTTCATTAACTTCATAAACAAGCTCGTACCTGTCGCTTTTTGCCTTAAATAATTTCAAAACCCCGCCATCAGAAGACTGGATTAATATTTTCTTGTTTTTTTGATCTTTGTACGTAGATTTATTCAGAACATCCATCACTGTATCCACAATGCTGAAGCCCTGTTTTGCTGCTAGGTATGGTGCATTCTGGATGTTAAATAACCAAAATGGTGTTAGTTTTATTTTTTATAACATGGATGTGAAAATATGTCAGGTTGGGTAACAGCTTCACATTAAAGTAGGTTGGGCCGGGTCAGACCCGTAACACTTATTGTCCATCTTTAAAAACAATTTTAAATCATATATTGCATTAATAATTGTCACAAAAAATATAAATATAACAATCTAGATGCCTGAAGAAAAACAATGAAGGAGGTTGTATGCACTGAAGTATTGAACAAGGTATTGTGTTACTTTCCGGTTTCAGCCCGTTTGACCGATTCTTCTTTTAGCTAATTCTTTTGTTTTTACGCGTTGGACATAGGACACATTCGAAATTGACTAATTAATAAGTAAATGGGCCAAAACTGTCACCTCTAACAAATAACGTACAAACACATGTGGTCCAACTAAAATTGTGATATAAACAAGAAGGGTTTAGTGGGCGGGGGAGGCAAGTCACGTCAAACGAGTAACTTTTTGTTTGGGATGGTTTGGGTTGACCAAAATCCTGTTGTCCAAAACTTACGAACTTTTATAAATAATTATTGTTTTAATATGACTACAATTCAATAATAACATATGGTTTGGAAAAAAAATGATCTATGAGGTTGTGTATTAGAAGTACATTTTAGGCAACTTTCAACCCATTTGACCCATTGGATATAAAACATAACCCAAATCAAGTCATTCATAGGCAAATGGATCAATACTTTTGAGAATGTTACTAAATCAAAAATGGACAAAGCATACTATTGAAGTCATTTTTACTTGATATTATAGACACTTGATATAACAATTCAAATGGAATGATATTTCAATTCAATTTTCCTGTACCGTGATGATCCAACCATTAAGTGGATGCAAGTTTTCTCTTTGGAAGTTTTATAAGCATGTAGTCTTTTGATATAAAATAAAAAATCAGATGGACAGAAAAAACATGGAGAGCATAGACTCACCTTAATGTTGATCAATACACCAGAAATAGAAGTAGCATTACTTGCAAGGTGCAGAAAGTCAGCTAAGGTCATAAATTTTCCAACATTATTAAATTTTGGATTCCGTAACATAGAATAGTTCATATATGGGTTGGAGATTGCAGCTAACAACATAAAAAAACAAACAAGAAGAGAGAGATCAGTAAGAGAAATGTAGAAAGACACATGAAAATTGAGAATTGTTTTTTAATTGAAAAAGTAACATTTTCTGGTAACCCAAGTAAAATTTTTTTTCTTTTTTTTTTTTAAGAATAATATTTCATTTAAAAACCTACAAGAATTACAAGTGAGCAGCGGGTAAACGGGCAACAAGCTGCGCCGCTACCCCAAGTAAATTGTTTCATCTTATTGATGTGCATTTAACATAGAAATACACATATAGTAAAGTTTGTAGTTGAATAAATATTAAGTTTGGATTATTTGGCTATAAACGGTAGAAGTTAAATAGATAGGATGTTTAAGTACACGCAGGTTGGGTAAAGATTCAAACAGATAGGATATTTATTTGGCTTTAAACTGCTGACAACTAAAATTTTTTGTGCTAGAAAACAGTTATAATTATACATAAAAATAATGAACACATTAGTTATGATTACAATATATCTAAGCTTTTAAATAAAATGATTCAGGAAGTTGTATGCATGGAAAACAGACTTTGGAATTTTTTAACTCAACTGATCCATTCCATTTCTAACTAAACCATACGATGACACTTTAACATAGAACACAAGCAAAACAGACCCACTCGTAAGTAAATTGGTCCAAATTTTTCCTCTAGTAATGTACAAAATAAAACAAAAATGGTTAATTGTATACTTACGTCTCAAGCTCTGAATCTGGGTCCATGTGAGGCTGAAGGTAAATATTCCAGAACCTTCATGAAGCTCAGGAATGACTGATGTAAGGTTGTTAAAACCTGCTTGTACAACTGTTGTTCTATCAAGGAGGTTTATAGAACCTAAACAAATCGGTATCCCATCACTTGTAATTTGAACAGGGCAATCAATAATATCAGCGCCATCAGAAACAGCCTTTCTATATGCTAAATCAGTACAACCAGGGTAGTCTCCACTTGCTCCTTCAAATGTGATGATTAATGGTTTTTCTAAAAAGCGACAAAGAAGAAGCCATTGATCAGTCCACATTTTCAATGAGGTGGCAAGATGGGTGAGTGGGGTAACAAGACAAAACGGTTCCGATTGAAAATGCCGTTTTAAGTACAGGTCAAAACAGGCTGGGCCGGGTTGGTTTGACCCGCTGACCTTTTTGTCCATTAATTGAGCTTAATGTGATTACATAAACACTATTATTTGAATAGAAAACTTTAGGAGGTTGTATGCACTAAAATAGATTACAAGCAACTTTCAATCCGTTTGACCCATTCCCATTTATGTAGCTTTTTTTTCACTGACCCATCTGACCTGCTTGAAAAACCAAATGACCCAATGACCCATTATTTTAAAAAATTAACCACTGGGTCAACTTGTTAAGAAAAAAAAAAATATATTCAAAACACTAACCTTGTCGCAATTGTTTTTTTCTCAGGTGAGATAAGCAATCTGCAGGGTTAAGAGAAGATGAATTCAGGAAAGAAAAGGAACTCATAAATTATATGGGGCTTATATGATGTATAATGAAAAAAATAGCTTGTCTTCATAACTAGCTCCGAGTATATAGAGAAAAACATCAAAAAAGAAATAAAATGTGTATAACTTACCAAAAGCTAAAGACGGAGTAATTGGGTTGTCCGAAAGCACACCGTCCACAGAGAATTTCCCATTATCAGTGAAAGAGAGATACTCTGCTGCAGGGTCATAACTGTAATTATATGCAAATGACACATCATTCATAAAATCAGAAGCAAAAACTTCAAGACCCTCCTTGTGAGCATCTAACACCAATGAGGTAGGTGGTTGCAGATAAAAATCTTTATCCACGGGCCATATATAGGATTTAGGAACTAGAATTCCGAAGCAAATGACTTGATTAAAGTAAGATTAGTCAAAAGAGAACCATATGTTTGGTTGGTTGACGGCTCAGTTTCATCTTGTCCAAGGAAACGGAAAACTAGTTTGGTTTTGCTTGCTTTGAATCTTTTCTCAATACTTCTCAGAAAGTTAAGCTCAAAAGATGATATGTAGTTGATGATAGCTTTCTTTGATGTGCTGATAACGTAATGTCTCATACTCAAATTGTGTTGGCTATAAAATGCAGCATGCTGCAAAGGTGTAAAGAGAACGAACGTTAGTAACTAGAAGTCATAATTTCTACCCATTTACATATGACTTCGTCATTTTGGGTTGTGTTCCATCTCAAACGGTCACCCAAAACTTCTAGAGGGGAAATGAGCCGAATTGACTAAAAGACGTGCAAAATCTATTCTTGATGCATACAACCTCCTAATTTGTTTTAATAAAAAAATAGATTAACATTGTGCTAATATTGTTTTTGTTGGATAACTATCGAAAAAACAATGGGTTCGCTGAATTTTTACATAACTTGTTGGACTTATTTTTGCACGATTTAACCCTTTTAACTTATAAAACTTAATAAAAGGTTATGCAAAATAGGAGTGGTTTGTTTGTATGAGTTTACAAACTTAATGATGTAAAAAGGGAAGTTCAAGGATTCATGCGCGATTTCCACAAGAGTCCATAGGGTTTTTTCGACATTTTCCATTGATGTAATACATTTTAACACATACATAATATTTTGTAAAAAAATATCAAAGAATGGATAAAAAGGTGTGTGCATGTCAACCTAACATCGCCTGCCATTTTTTACATGTCGTGTAAAGGACCCGTTTCAACCCAATCCCGTTGTCCATCCTTCCTATACGCAAGGCATTAAGGCAATCAACGTACATGGAAACAGTTGGCAACTTTATGCTGTTATATGTTACAAACCAATAATCACCTGAATGTTCAACCACAGCCCAGGAGGTTTCACTTCCTTAGCAACATCTTCAACTGTAAGAATATGTAACGAGCCATCAAAAACCGGACTTCTAGAAAAGATGTCCTGTACCACTGTTGCAATGAAAAACGAGATAATAAGTAGGGTGCATTTGCATAGATTACAACAGTATCAATGGACAAAGCCGGCTTAAGTGCAAGGCAATTAAAGCATTTGCCTTAGGCCACCAATCCTCTATGGGCCTCCAATTTCAAAAAAACATTTAGATATAATTTTTAGTAGTTGGTTTACAGAAGTTAAAGGCTTTAATATTTTTGGGGATTTCAAATTCATATGTAATGATTACCGAAAATTGGATGAGAATGATTAATATTTTTGGGATTTCAAATAAGATGAAAGGCAGTTTCTTTTACAAAACATAAGTATACATATAATAATAACATAATCTAATTTCTTTTACAAAACATCAAGTATATTATATAAGTTTATCACACTATATACTTGATTTAAAGCAATAAAAAATATCAGTTAAAAAGTAGAAAGGCCCACATTTAAAGTTCGCTTTAGGCCTCTTAAAGCGTTGAGCCGGCCCTGTCAATGGAAGTCTTACTTTAAGCTGCGATTTATTTTTGGACCTTAAATATCAATTCAAGTCAAACAAAATTTATTGTTCAATCCATCTCGATGAAACAATGTTTTAAAGTTTTTGCTTAAGAAAATAGTAATATATTTCGATGTCCCATTACGAAAACATATATAAACTGCTTTCTATCTTTTCTTGAAGGTTTCATACTTCGTCCTTTCAAGGAACTATTTGTCATAAATGTGAGAAATGCGCCAGGCATATGGCCACAATTAAATTAACCCATCAAATTATGCTAATAATTGACACTGTGAAAGATCAAGTTCAACTTACAGAATACATTGTCTAGGTCATGAAACGAGAAATCCACAGCAAACCATCCTGACATAAGCACCCCATTCACAGGGTAGGTTTTGTTCCCCTTATCGTACACTGAAGAAATCGTTGTACCGTTGTCAATATTAAGATGTGGAAGGCAGATCCCAACATTATCCCTAGTGAGTTGTACATCACACCACAAGATCATGTCGGATACACCAGTAGCCAAGGCAAATTCGTAGGCATTGATACTTGAGGCAGGAAACAATCCTGAAAACCCACCACGTGCAATAACTACAGGACGATGTCCTGCAAATGATAGAAAGTATACTTAAGAATGTACAACATAGCTACAGTTCGTAATCAGAAGTACAAACGCGCACAAAGGTGACAACTTGAATCAACTGACCCTAAAATTTTCATATGATGTAAAGTAGATAGGCCAGTAATATGATATACACGAAGCATTTTACCAAATAGCCCATCGAACCGAAGCATCAGCCCTTGCTAGTACTTCTATTTACAAATCATGATTAAAAACAATTATCGTTACCATTTCATTTTAATAACTCGGATAAAATTTTACTACTTAGAACTTCAAGCAATCAATCCACCGTTTACAAACTTAAAATAAAATCATACGCGTTAAGCCATTAAGCTTATCAGAAACTGCCTAACCTTCTATGCATAGATCTTTCAGAAAGTCACATATCACAAATTCACAGCTCATTTACACAGATCCCTTGATTGCTTAAACTCATGTCATCCATCCTCCCTAACCTTCTTTCATGACTTACATGCTTCACAAGTTGTACAACACCAGTTACTTGTAACAATACAGTTAAAATATCATATATAACTTCAAACAATCAACTGACTGTAAATCATGCAATCGTTGGCGGATCTTCATACGGGCCAGACCAGGCCCCGGCCCACCCAACTTTTTCGTTTCGTATTGTAAATTTTACCGAAATTTTCTGAAAAACTCTATATGTATTGAGTCCGGCCCTACCGGGTTTTTCGTTCAAGATCTGCTATTGCATGCAATCATATAACAATGAGAAAGTCCAACACTTGTAGCCTAGTTGGTTGAGGGCCTAAAGTTTCCTATGGGAGGCTTGGGTTCAATTCCCACTAGCTACATTTGGAGGACATGGGTGGAGGGGAAATGAAGGATGACCCGGCCATTGGCTTGGGTTCGAGTCCTGATCCCGACCGGTTTTACCGATTATTTCACTGTCGTGCCTTCGGGCGGGTGAGTGGTCGGGTTTTCCCGGGAATTGGTGTCCCGGTACTCTCGAGTACCTGATTCGCCAAAAGGGTGCCCGAGAGTACTCGAAAATTGATTCGTTGGCCATTCAAAAAAAAAATATAACAATGAGAAAGTAACAAACAATAATCTCATGCATCTAGAAACCTAATTCCTCCCATACTGAAACATAACCATACAATCATATAACATTATAACAATCAGACAACAAATTCACAACTCATTCACACATGCAATTCCTTTGATCACTTAAACCCTAGAAATACATAAAACTCACACACAACCTCTCATCCATCAGCCTAACTCCACCAAAACTAAAACAATGATTAAACACAACAATCAATAACATAAAAGCATATAACCGCTTATAAAATGAGTAAAATCAGTTATAATGAATGATGAACAACCTTTTAAAGTTAACCAGGGACTGGTTTTACGACCAGATCGTTGAGCAACGGTCAACGATAGGAAGCTACAGATAATAATAAAAACAGTATACAGCCAACGGAGGTTGTGCATTGCCGGAAACCTAACGGTCAATCAGTTGATTACAGTAAGTAAAGAAGGTTTTGAGAGTTTAATGTAGATTTAGG
The DNA here is from genome assembly GCA_030844895.1 of Ambrosia x helenae. Classification (NCBI taxonomy): domain Eukaryota; kingdom Viridiplantae; phylum Streptophyta; class Magnoliopsida; order Asterales; family Asteraceae; genus Ambrosia; species Ambrosia x helenae. The sequence goes on from JAUTDX010000230.1 coordinate 55,248, forward strand.
GGAGATGATACGTACACGCAATTGTTGTGTGTGTATATATGTATGTATGATATATATTCGCCACCCTTGTAATAAATGTATATTTGTTGGTGACTGTTTTCACGGGTTACGAGGATTGACTAGCTCATGTCATTAAGTTGACCAAATTGTTCAATGCATCAAACCAACCATTATACTAGTTTACTGATCGGCAGATCAGTTGGTATGATCGTTCAAGCGACGTTTTGGAGGATCTGGTTGGCTCGGAATAAGAAGACGTTTGACGGGGTGTTCGAACCGGTCCGTGTGACGGTTGACCATATTAAAGAGAACTCCTACTTTTGGCTTACCCAAAGATCGAATTTGGGCCAGATTTAATGGGCCGATTGGGCTGAATTCAGTTTGTCTATGGTGTTGTAATCCCTTCTTGTTTTTGGCGCTGTAATTTCGTATTTTGGTTTGTTGGTGTATCCCAGCTGCTTGCTGGCTTTATATATATATATATATATATATATATATATATATATATATAAAGCGTTTTTTCGTTAAAAAAAAAAAGTTTACTGATCGGGCCGATTCAACCGGTTAGATTGATAATATTATTATAATTAGTTAATATTTTAAATTATCAAATATAGTATAACCTTAATTAAAAATAAAGATATTTCTATTTATTCAAATTTTAGTACATATATAAATTACTAATTGTTATATTATATTATTATAAGAATAATATGGAAAGATAGGATATAGATGTTTTCACATATGTAGATATGAAATAAAATATATTTGAAAGAAGGATACAGCTTATGTCTTGGTATTGTCATTCTCTTTTTTTCTTTTTTGAAACAACAAATTGCATTCACTTAAGATCACCCGTAGTGGGGTGTTATGGGGGAGGGTTATGCCACCATAGTGTCGGGGAACATCGCCCCCCGGGCGCTATGGCGGCGCTGCCCCTCTGGGCGTTATAAATATAGCGACGTTGTGATGTTGGGAGGGGTTGATTTCACCGTTTATTATTATTATTATTATTATTATTATTATTATTATTTTTTTTATTATTATTATTATTATGAAGATGAAGATGAAGATGTTGATGATGAAGATGTTGATACGATCAGTGAGGTGTTTGTTGTTGTGTTTTGGTGAGAGAAAAAGGATTTGTAGAAGATTGTTGTTTGGTTGAGAAGATTGTTGTTGTAGCTAGAGATAATTGAATAAGTTGTTTCTTCAAGAACAGGGGCTAATTTGTAATTTGTTTTTGAAAGGAAATAATAATAATAATAATAATAATAATAATAATAATAATAATAATAATAAAACAATAAAAAACAATGATTACCCAATCATTTATAAAGCCCCATAACGCTCCTTCCCATTACACTCTCTTTTTCCATAACGCCCCATAACCCCCCTTATATTACTTTTTAATATTTTAATGCCCATAACGCCTATAACTCCCCTCCACTACACATGCCCTTAACGGCTCCTTTGTTGATATTAAGTGTTGAATTATTAAGAGATTTGAATAGTTAAAATGTATGAATGGTTAAGTGTTAAATTATTAAGTTGGACCTCTTAACGGTTAGTTTTCTTGTCCGACATTGGTAGGAGAGCCTCATTAAGGTTCATCTCAGTTCAACGCTTAATGGTTCAGCTACATCCCAAGTCTTAATAGTTCAACCTTAACTATTTTATTTCATAAGCTGAAATAAACGCACTGAATGCTGAATCATTCAGCGTTGAATGGTTCAGAGCCTCATTAATGGGCTTACCAAACGACCCTTATTTCTCTTCACTACCATTCTCTCTCTGGTCTTCAAAGGTTCCATCGAACAACAAAAGAATTGAAGGTTAAAAACTGTACTAAACTCTCCATTCACAAAAGAGTCAAGGTTTCCTCTAACAATGAAAGAGTGGAAGACAGAGGAGTTCATACTGCCGGAAAGTTGGTTAGTCGCCGTCCCGCAATCCACAAGCACTATTTTCGGTCCGAACCATGTTCACCCTCTCTGACCGGCCGGTTTCTAGGTCCGACAGTGTCACACCCTCAAATTCCACGTGCGGGGTTTTACCGCGAGGCGCGTGACAAACCAGGATCTAAGTCAACGGTCACAATAAACGACACTATATGATACGTAAAAACGACATAAGCAAACCATTAAGTTTTCATAAATGATCCATCGCTGCGGAAGCGTAAAACTTTATTACAACACGAAAGTAAAAGTATAAAAGTCTGAAAATGCTAAATAAGATGCATATGAATCCTAGACGCCGTGAGACTCCGTGCGCCTATGAAATGCTGCTACCTCAACGACCTGAGACAGACATGCTAAAAACGTCAGCAAATAATGTCGGTGAGTTCACAGGTTTTATGTTAAACGTTTAAGTAATGAAAGCCATCATGTTATCACTATGTTAGAAATGATAGCGTTAGCTAGACGCATGAATAATACTACTACGTCCGGAAACCATTACAGACAACGATATATGATTTTGCCCGAAACGATATGCACTACCGTCCCGCGGTAGCGTTATGACCGAGACAATATGCACCTGTAACATTTGCACGTTGTGACACCCGACATGTTTGGCTTAAACATATTAGTAACATCTAAGTCTACCTTAGCGAGAAACGTTTATAAACGAACTTAACTGGGTTAGTTGAGTCTAGTCAAGTTAGGATTGTCCAGGGTACAATGATCTGGAGGATCATTGGGAGTCGTTTTGGTAATACACTAGTACCGGGATCCGTTGTTGGTGACATTACATGAACTAATTAGGTATATGTATAGATTATGGGTCGTGTGGTGGATTATATACATAGATGTGTTTAAATGATGTGTAAATGATTATCTATGCTTAAACATGTCAAATATAGATTAAGGATGCATGCTTATGTGTTAAGATGTGTTAGAATGCGTTAAACACGACAAACTGGAAAATTAGTTAAAAAGGAGTTCTGGTTCGACCACTTCGAGTGGTCGAAGGAGAACAATTGCCTGGTTCGACCCTTTGTAAATGGGCGAACCTGGGAAGTGGAATTGAAAGAATTCCCTTCGACCAGGACAGGGCTCATTCGACCCTGTGTAAGGGTCGAAGGAGGCCACCTTCGACCATTGAAATGGGGCGAAGGAGAAGTAGTATAAATACCAAACTTTGTCATTTTTCATCATTTCACAAACCCTAACCGTCCCAAAACGCTCTCAAACAATCTTAATCACTAAGGAAGGAGTTTTTGCTCTTCTTTTTCATAATCTAACCTATCTACAACATCTAAACAAGAATCCAAGGTGTGTTCTTAATCCTAAACCTTTTTAAAAGCATTTTAATTCGTTTTCATCTAACCCTAATTGTCCGAATCTGTTCTAAGGGTGTTTTTATGATTAAAAACCTTTTAAACATCTTTCTAAATCAAAACATTATCATTTAACATAGGTTTTCATGGTGAATAACATATGTAAATTGTGTATTATGTTGTGTTATGTGTTGTTCGATGATTTGCTGCTATGTCTATGATAGAAACATGATATAGGATTGTTATTGATGTTAGATTATTGTTGTTTAGGGTTAGGATGGATATGATGATATTATGGGTATTTGGGGGTTTTAACGAATCTAGACTTGATGCATGATATTTATGATCAATAGAATTGATAAGAAAAGATCGAACACTCGACAAACTGAGCATTTCAAGTTGAATATGAATCGATTTCAAAAGTTTCCAAATTGGGTAAATTATTCATGCATGAAAGTGATGTTTCCATAATCTTTACCATTTTGGGAAAGGCCGAAACGGACGTATTATCGGGGGAAATCGGTGGGGTTTTGTAGGGATAAGTTATCCATGCTTGACTGCTGTGTTTGATGATGTTTCGAGTCATTTTGAATGTGTTTGAAGCGTTTTTAGGAAAGTTTGCACAACAGGGGCGAACCTGGCCTCCTTCGACCGATCGAAGGTGCGAAGGAGGGAATCCAGGGTCGAACCTGGGTTTTTGTTGGGCGAACGTGGTAAAACGGGCGAAGGAGGCATCAAACGGTCGAACGAAATGTAAAACGGGCGAAGGAGACTGAAAACGGGCGAAGGAGACTGAAAACTGACTGGTTCGACCGTTCTGATGCAGAATTGAGATTTTTGATACAAACTAAGTGTTTTATGCTTGAACCTTGTGTGTAATCTATGTGTACTTGATTAGTTAGGGTAATGGGTCACCAACGGGATGTCGGGTCGGTCTAGTGTGTAGGTTAAAAATTCAAACATGTTTTAAAACATACTTGGTTACGATCTGGACAATCGGGGACTAGATAACCTTATGGTTATTAGTCGGAACACTTATGTGAACATTTTGATAGATCTTCGGTAGAGGGATTATCAAGGGCTAAACATATTTACTTTTAATCGAAGAACGCTAATTAAGGTGAGTTCACGGCCCCACTTTTACTGCTTTTAACTTTTGGGGGAGAAAACATGCGCTAAACTATTTTGGTAACACATGTCATACTATGGTTTTAAATTTGTATTGCTATACGATCTTTGGAAGTCCCGGGGGAAACCATGAATGTGCGGGGATGCACAACGGGGGAAATGTGGATAGATCTATTGGGCGTGACCTGCCCCACTCGTCGGCTTGGAGGGCCGGGCGGGTGCATATTGTCTCGAACAGGAACATTATCATGCTGAACATATGGGCTGCTTAAACATGCTAAACATTGCTAAACGTGTCTAGTAATGGTTTCCAATCGTAGTAGTAATAAAACATACGCCTAGCTAGTGTACTTGGTAACATTGATATAGTATGGACATGGTAACGTTTTGGTCACATATTGTACAAACCTGTGAACTCACCAGCATTATATGTTGACATCTTTTTGGCATGTTTTTCTCAGGTCGCTAAGGTAGCAACAAATGGAACTAGGCGCACGGGTCTGCATTGGCGTCTAGGCATAGTTGCACGTTTTGTAATAAAAGTGTTTTGAATAACTTTTGGGATGATAACATAGTTGATTAAATGCTACTTAAACGCTTCCGCTTATAAAATTGTTGGTTATGTCTCTTTACGTTTTTCATATAGAGTTGTTTATTGTGATTGTTGACTTGGATCCTGGTTTGTCATGCGCCTCGCGGTAAAACCCCGCAAGTGGAAATTTGAGGGTGTGACATGCGTTTTCTAATTTTATCGTAATTTCAGTTTAGTCCTCATATTACGATCTTTTGAAATTTCAAATAAAACTTATGTTGTACTATTCGTTAGCTCTTATTTATATATGTTTAACGGCAAAAAACGTCAAGTTTTATGAAAAAAAAATTAAAAACAGTGGTAAAGTTTATAAAAGATAAAAAAAAATATAGTTTTAAAGTTTTAAAAAGGTTTTTGGTTAGAAATACTTAACATTGGTTAAGTTTTATAAGAAAACAATTGACCAAACTAACCAAACTAACTTGAGGGACTAGATTTGCCATTTTTCAAAGTTTTATAAGAAACAAAAAAAGGCACACTGGGCCCCTGCTGGCCGGCCGCAAATCCGGTGAGGCTCGTTGACGGGTCTTGAGGTGTTTTAACTCGCAATTAATTATAGGGTTACGTTTTGTCTTTTGAAACCATTGAATTCCCTCATCAAAACAGTCCTAAAGCGCGTTTAAATGCTCGATTGAAACTGAAACCCACATGAAATCGATCGGAATTATTGAAGCTCAAAGAAACGCCATTTTACAAGACCATTATATAAAGCAAACGTATGGTTAGAATCCCTTGCTCATTTCCTTCAAAACCCACTAAAAACACCAAGTAAAAACATATAAAAAGGCTCCAATTCGTGGTTATTGGTCGCGACTTTGAAGCTTATTTCCGGCCAAAATACGTATTGTAAGCTCTTGTTTTTGGTGCCATTTTACTCCTTTAATCATGTCCTTTAAAAGCCCTATAAACTTGGGGTCTAAACATTACGAATTGAAGGCTTGTTGAAATCTAGGGCTAGGGTTTATGGTTTGGGGAAAAAGATAAAGTGTAGGTGTAGTTTAAATATATTTTTTTTGAGGTTTACTAACAAAGTGGTGTGTTGGCTTAGTGGTTGGGTGTGGGTGATGGTACACGAACTGCACAGGTTCGAGTCCCTCCAGCAACGTTTTTTTTCCTTCTTTTTGCTTTTTTTATTGTTACTATTTATTTATAATTATATATATATTAGTTAAAACCTTATAATATTTCTAGTAAATTCATTTTTACTCAAAAAATTATGAAAATTTAGGTGAAACATCTTGACACCCTAAAGAAAATTATCATAGTTTTATTTTCTGAAAAATATATTATCTTCCTATTTTTCTTGATTTAATTTGTTTTAATCATAATTAAATGATTAAAAATTCATTTTAAGTGATTTTAACCTCAAATTTTCTGGGGATTTATTTTTATATATAATAAACTGAAATAAAATTTAATTTCTCAGAAAATGATTATTTTTGGTATTTTTACTATTTTTAATCATTAAAACAATATTTAAACTCATTAAATAAGTTTTAAATGCAAACAAATTGAAATAAATTATGAAAATATTATTTTCAGTATTTCACATCATAAAATAATTATTTTTCATAAAAATATCATTTTTGGATCATATCTCGTATTATTTATTCTATTTATATTTAGATTAGATATAATAAATTGTTTAATTAAATATAAATCATAAAATATTTATCGTGGATAATTTTTTTTATAAAATAGAAAATGTTTTTAAGTGTGGGATACATAAGTGTTTTAGTCGCTTATTTAATTAATCGTGATATATTTACTTCAAAACTATTGTTCAAATTATTATTAAAAACTTCATCTTCCCTACGCAAGTCTAGTAAACCCTAATGCCTTAGATTTTCGTTGCCTTAGACTTTTAAGTTATTTTTTTTCCTCATTAGTATTCTATCATATATAGGTTGAGTTCTTCGGAATTCTAAGTCCTTACGACGAACTTTCGTGGAAATTACAATTAGCGAAACTGTGAGTATATCTTTCCCCTTTTTCATTTTACTTTTGGGCTACTCATGTACTTATATTAAGATTCTATTTCCTTTTACTAAAATATCAATTCTCATGTGTGTTTGCTTATGTTAATTTGTGTGTCTATGACTTGTCAAAATCATTAACCTTTGAGGGCCTGGCATTTCAATGAATAGTACTATGGTGTATACCCCTTGTGACTCTGTTGAGAGACCTTGGTCATTGTCTTGTGATTCATATTACTCAAAAATGTTTTGATTCTTGATTCTTGATACATATTTCTTAGGGTTGATTTTGAACGGACATTACTTAAATTACATAATTGCAAACTGTATACAACACAAGAATTGCGAAACGTTTTGTATTATATATATATCAAACAGATGTACTCACCAATACATTATATGTGTTGACAAATTATTTTGTACATGTTTCAGGTGACGTGTGATCTTACTTGCTTTCACGCTTAGGCTGGACCTAGTGCTTAAATAAAAATTGAACATTTATTTTATATGTTTGAGATTTCTATTAAGACTCTTTGTATTTCGTTTTGAATAATGGAAGTTATTTGCTATTAATATTTACATTTTAGTCCATGTGCTTTTGAACAATCGTCATTACGTGACACCTCGATGTTTCCGCCATCGGTTGGGGTGTTACAGCACCCGCCCGGCTCCCAGCCGACAGGTGGGGTCTGTCAGTCCCAATAGATCTATCCACATTTCCCCCGTTGTGCCCCGCACATTCATGGTTTCCTCGGGACTTTACGTATCGTATAGTATGTAAATGAATTAACACTAGTATAACATGATAATTTATGAAATATGTATAAAGCATGTGTCTCCCCCGAAATGTAAAGACTTAAAGTGGGGCCGTGAAACTCACCTGATACTGCTTCCCCTCTAAGATAAGCAAACCCGCTCAATAGACGACACCAAATACCAGTGACCTATCATGACGAGCGTATAAGATGTTAGACTACCAACCCATAGGTTGATTAGTCCCAACAGTCCAGACCATAACCGTGTACATTTGAAATGATGTTTAAACGTTTAATCGACCACACCTGACATGACCCGACATCCCATTGGTGACCCGACATCCCACGTGTTAGCCGAATGCAAGATATCATGCAATCATATGTAATCAAACACTTAGTATGCATCACTGTTTACTATATCTAGCATGAAGCCTAATTAACGCATAAACAGGTCCAAAAACGTATAACTAAGTTATTGGACATGTCACGGGGTTCCTAACATGTTCCTAGGTGTCAATCCGTGTTTCGGGATGTTAAAATACACATATAGCAGCAGTACACGCGATTAGGAATCAATCATGCAATTAGGAAAAGTCAACTCGTGATTAGGAAGGTCAAAATGGCAATTAGAATTGTAATCACCAGACATACTGGCGATTGGGGGCCAATCGCCCCTACTATAGACGATTAGGGTTCCTTAATCGCCCCTGCTGCACTGTGCCGTCTTTTTGCGCGTTTAACCCTCCAAATCAGATCCGAAACATGTGGAAACACCCAATATCAAACCCAAAACATTAATCCAACTATTTCAAGCAAAAACCCCAAATTTATCATCATCCTAGCCGTCCCAATGCAAGTGTTTTCCCAAAATAGCATAACTATCAAGTAAACATCACACCATCATGCAAAACTTACCCTAAATAGCAAATATCCAGATTTCATCACATAATGACGTTGTCCGACAATATCCTACTGTTCTAGCATCGTCCTAGAGTAAACCCTAACCTCAAACAATCAACAAAACACAACATATCATCATCAATCCTCCATAATCATTCAAACGTATCAAAACGCCTAATATCAATATTACACATCTATGAACCTTCAAACTCCTAGGTTAACATCATATCAACTCATTTAGATCAGAAACATGTTAATAATACAAGAACAACCATGTTTAAACGATAAAAATCCTATCTTGCATGAATACATGATCAAAACAATATTATTACAAAGGTTTTGGATGAAGAACACACCTTGAAATTGTAAGATTATGAGATGTAAAGCTTGGAAATGTGATTTCTTGATCAAAAACGTGTTGCAGAGGTTGAGTAAGGTGTGGGGTGGCTTTGGGGTGTACTAGGGTTTCACAAATGATGTTTTAAAACATAAGGGGGGGTATTTATAGGCGTTTCTAGTCGTTTAGTACGCGTTAGGCGATTACAGTGCAGTATAGGCGATTAGAATGTGTAATCGCCTATACCTACTAGAGATTAGGGCTCTAATCGCCTTTAAAACTTCCCAATCGCCCATCCTATTGGCAATTACGCGTAATCACCTATAATGTCATGCAATTACGCGTAATCACCTATAATGTCATGCAATTACACGTAATCACTATTTTAACACATATAAACACGTATTCACATACTGACACGTCATATAATGATTGTAAGCACATAATGTATGATAACTAACACGTTTCCATCCGTTCACCAATTCCGGGACTCGAGATTTACGTGTGTGCGTTAAACCCGACGATTCTACAAATCGCCAATCCTTGTACACATGGTTATGGACCGACACCCAACGATCCCTCGGACTATTGTAACGACTCCCGATGATTCCCGAATCATCGACACGACTCAACCGACCCGGTCAAGTATGATATTAAGTAGTTGTTTTCAATGTTTCCGTTGAGGTAGACTCGTATGTATGCAAAGTATGAAACGTATGTATGTAAAGTATGAAAAGTATTAACCTGAATATGTCGGGTGTCACAGATAGCCGGTTCTTCGGCCCAACTACCGGTTCGCTGCATGAGCAGTTCTATATCATGACCCGGACTGGACAAGGCTCCGGTTCTTGGTCCAACCGGCTAGTCCGGCCCGGGTTTGAAAACACTACCATTGTTATAATGTACAAACACCTTAAAATACAAAGACTAAAAAGACTAAGAGTGCGATACGTATCACTAGCTAAAAAAGTATTCTTGTCCACCACTAAATAATCACGTAAGTTATACCTAACCAAATAATCATGCAATTTATAATTGATAATAACGCAAGTTATCAACCCAACAATTTAAAAAAAAAAAAACCTATATCAATAGCATATGCAAATGAAAGAGAATAAAATTTTTGTTTTATGGTGTATTTTTTTTTTAAATAATGTAGTATAAAAAGTTATGGACGTTTAAAAATGGGGGGTAGAAGTTTAAAAAAAGTCAGCAATTGTAGGCTATATCTATTTTACTCTTATCATAATTATGTTAAGATACTTTTTACAAAATACTTTATAGGGAAAATCATATATTTCTTAAAATGATGATTATTAATTGTTTTTATTTTAATGAATTTATTATTAAAATATGAATTTACTTTTTTTTTTAAACTTCAAGCTTCTTTTTAAATTTCAAGCTAATGCATGATTAACCATCCGCTATTTTTAACGTAATTTTCACAAAATTAGTGAAAATAATGTTAAAATTAACGCAATTTCACTTTTGAGCCGGGCTTAAGCCCTTGGGTTTACTTTCGAGCCGAGTTCGAGCTCAAAGTATTAGGCTCGAACTGAGCCGAGCACAAGCTTCATAAAAGCATGACGAGCTCGGGCCCGGCTCAGCTCGTTTACACCCCTATGCTTTTCCGTCCACTCTGTTTTTCTTAGCTGCTATTTTGTGTTTTTATGTTAAAGTCATATTTTGGACTCGATAATCAATTTAGTTTCGATTATTCATACGTTTTATAGTATTTATGTATTTAGAGAACTGGAAAAAAAAATATATCAAAGTATAGCTTCTTTTTATACCCTAATATAATGACATATTAAAGTATAACTTCTTTTTCACCTCCAATTTGGTTGTTTTTTTAAATTCACATCGCAGCTTTAGAGTGTCTTTAGGGGGTGAAAAAGTTGTAGGAGCAAAAGGTGCATACGTAGAATTATAAGTAGGTTTTATGAGTTATTGAGTGTTGATCTTAAAAAAAAAAAAAAAAAAAACTGAAAATTCGAAAGAATATAATATAATTTGATAAACTAGTAAAATAGATATAAAATAACATAATACGAAAAATAACAAAATTCGAAAGAATATAATATAATTTGATAACTTCCCACCATCACCCAATCTTTGCGCACATTTTACTAATTTCCTCATATCTCCGGATCACCACATGACCATTTCATTCCAATCCAACAATTTCTTTACCTGCAGTTTATCTCTTCAACGAATTAACATCATTGTTCCAATACGTTCTGAACGGCTTCTTTTGTTTGTAGAAGATTTTATGGTGGTGTAACTTTGCTCGTTTTCTTGTTTGTCCGTATTTTGTAGGTGTTTGTATATGTTATCTTCTTTTGGGTCATGTTTTTTTTTTTTTTTTTTTTTTTTTTTTTTTTTTTTGGGTTGGTTTCAAATTATGAACGGTGTCACCTAAGCATTGTTGTGGCCTGTGGGTGCTCTAAATATTCCCTTTGGGTTCTTTCTTTAGTTGGCATTTTTTAGTTTTATTTTCTAATAAGGGTAAATCGGTCATTTATCAAATTTATCACAATTCTATGATATATGTTTCAGGACACTATTCATTTTCTAAGACTTTCTGTTGTGGGCCGCGAGCAATGTTTCAGCCCGATGCTCACCCCCAGTCACAACAGCTCCACACGAACAGCCCCGACGCGAGCACAAAAGATGGTGGTCGCGTGCTTTAACGGGAGAAAGTGACTTTGGTCGCGCCGTTACTCACCCCATCCACAACGGGGTCAAGTGACTGAGTTACTTGAGAGTCAAGTGCGGTGGTCGTGCCTGCTCGCTAGCTGCCCACAACGGATAGTCTAATAACATTTATCCGATTGAAAAAAATTATATAAAATACACACATTTTTAAAACTCAAATTTTCATATTTTCTTATTTAATGTCTATAGTTAAAATTCGGTATAACTTAATATAATATATTTTGCTTAGTAAATATGATGTTATGTAAGTTTTAGAGCATATACACTAGGGATATTAATAATTGGTATTTCATAGAATGATCATTTATATCATCATTTCTTGAAACTTTATACTTTGATCATAACTAATATGAAAAGTATAATATTAGTCACTTCTTTTTGGCAAGAAAAGAATAATATTATTAAACACTTACAATTTATGATCACAATAATCAATTTAAACACAAACCAAACACCCCTTAGTAATCTTTGCACCATATCCAAGTTTGTCTTGTGTTTCTTAGTTTGGTTCTAAATTTCTTGTTTTTTTTTTTGTTGTTGTTGTTGTAGTAATTTGCTTTATTTACTGCTAATTTCTTTGTATTTTAACTGTTTAATGATCATATTTTTTTCGGCGTTTTTAAAGTTTTCGCATTGTTCTGAGATCCTAAAACAAGATGGGTGATGATAAAAATGATGCAAAAGATGATGCCTATGAATCAGGAGGGGTTCATAGTACAGAGCCAAGTGAAAGCTCTTTTTATGCAACTGATGATGATTGAAGAGTCCCAGATAGAATTAGGCCCCAAGATGAGCATTAGAGAGCATCTTGAAAAAGATAAGGTTATTAACTTAGCTCCTTATTTATTATAATTTTATTCTCTAGAGGTTGAACGTAGGTCAGACTGGTTGGGTAATGAGTCAAAACGGGCCATGTTGAGCTTACTTTGCAAAACGTCCATTTTGGAATTTTGTTAAAATAATTGATGCGTTTTGTTTTTTTTGTTTTTAAATACGAATACAAAGATAATAATTGACGCGTGAAAGTGTTTGAATACTTGGGTAACCTATGCATCATCATTTTTTTTATCTGACCCGTTTGAAATAAACTGCAGCGTAAATCAAACTATGCATAGGTAAATGACGAAACTGCCACATCTAATTGCGTGTCTTGTTCCAGGATGACGAGAGCTTGAGGAGGTGGAAAGAGCAGCTGCTAGGAGGCCTTGATGTCAATGAGGTTGCAGGTATTTACTATTTAGGTGTCATATTTTAATGCCGTTCGTTATGACTACATAAGCATGGGTCATGGGGGGACACAAGTGAGTGATGTTATTCAGTTTTTATTAGAAATCGAAGAGCCGGATGTGAAGATCATGAGTCTTAGCATAGTGGTTGCTGATAGACCTGATATTGTTCTTGAGATCCCAGAATCTGGGCACCCGAAGGGCCTTTGGTTTACGCTAAAGGAAGGTAGTAAGTACAACTTGAGATTCTCCTTCAAGATCAGCAATAACATAGTTTGTGGACTCAAGTACACCAACACTGTTTGGAAAAAGGGTATTAAAGGTACATTCTTTTGCGAATTCTATATTCGTTAGAATAATTGGTAGACGTGTCAACTTGTGGGCAGTGACGGATCCACAGGGGGTTCCAGGGTTCCCAGGAACCCCCTCGATTTGGAAAAAAAAATTGAAATTTTAGTGGAAAAAGTTGAAAAATTAGTGAAAATCAGTAAAAATCTATGAAAAGAACCTCCTGGAAATCATTCTTGGTTTCGCCACTGCTGGTGGGGTCATCTCATATAATCTAATGTGATTCTTTTGTGTGATTTAACACATTAACGAACTTGACCCACTAAGCCGTTTAGTTGAGGGATGGAAAAGTTGGTAGGATGGGTAACGAGCTTAAATTAGGCGTTGTTTTACCAATAGACTTAAAGCATAAGTGCATAACGCAAATCAACCTATTTATTACTAAGCGGGTTTAAACTGCAATCTTTAAGTTATAAGATTTTGGCCTTAAATTTGACAACGAAACAAAAATTTTAGTTGACAGCTCGAAGCAAATGCTTGGAACTTTTAGCCCTCAAGCCGAGCCTTACATACATGTTATGACTAAAGAAACCACTCCTTCGGGTATATTTGCAAGAGGATCATATTCCGCAAAAACTAAGGTATCAATGTTCAAAAACCTCAATATTTTGTGTTTTCTTACGTTTAATGATGCTGGAAGCAGCCTCTCTATTCTCACGGGGTAGAGGTAAGGCTGTCTACAGCTTTTGTTATTGGTGGGATTAACTATGTATGATGATTACGTTTAATGATGCTTTGGAAAACATCTAGATTTGTTCTTTATATTAGAGGCGGTAAATATGTGAGGTCGAGTAACTTGATGGGTCGTGTGGGTTGGGTTAACTGGTCGAATCAGATTTGGGTTGGAACAAATCAATAACCTTTTCAAGTTGAAATGGGTCGGGTTGACCCAGAAACACTATTTTTATCGTTTTTTTAAAAAAAAATCTATATAATTAATATGTTGCGCGCATACATGGCTGCAACTTGTTTGACATGTTAAACCTGTTCTTTTATCTTTGTTAACCTCATTCGGTTCGGACTTAATCCAGTTTGTTGATGACGACAACAAGTGCTACTTGGAGCTAACCTACACGTTCGACATCCAAAAAGATTGGGCCACCTAGACTGTTTTTTCAAGAATCATTGCCGTTTTTTTTCTCAACTCGCTTTCACTAAGAAAGTTTAAGGGTTCCGGTTACTACACATTCGACATCCAGAAGAATAAAACTTTTCATTATCTTGTGGCAATCTTCGATACGCGGCTGGATGGCAGTGGAAAGAAGTCTGTTACTTGGTATATCATAACTGCACATACATGAGGTGCAATGTGCAAACCTTATTTTTCTTGATTTTTGCAAGCTATGTGGCTTTTTATTTGATCTGGTTTGAGTGGGAACTTGTTTCTCAGTTTGAATGATCATTGTTTTGTCACCTAAAATATGATAATATAAAAAACAACATTTTGTTCTTTTTAATTTGATTAAGATATTGTTGTGTTCTTTTAGTTAGTTTCTATAACTTGAAAATTCCCAACTTTATTAGTGTTACAAGCATTTTTAATAAACATTTCAAACATTTTTTTTACTATTAAAAAAAAATATATTTAATAAACATTTCAAATACAAACACACCCTCAAGTACTTGATGGTGGCTCATGTAAATTGAAAGGAGCTACTAACATATACTCTACTCTCTCTAACATGTATTATATGCTCGCTATAAAAAAAAATTAATCCGACAAATTATTACGTGTGATTATTACATCCTCTTAGCGAAGCTCGACGAAACATTTTGGGTATAGGTTATGTAACTGACCATTTAAATATCAAGATGTTTTGGTTATAGGGCCAGTAAAAATAAATCGAGCCCATTTAATTTAAACCCACTCACATAGGCCACCATATTAATTAAGTTTAACCAATTAAACTTCATTCGGTTTATTTTTATTGAGTCTAATCTTTTAAACAAACCGGGCCTTTATCAAAGTATTAAAAATAATAGCCCCCGAGTTCAAATATATGCATTTTTCTTGAAAAACCTTTGGGCCCTCAAGGATGCCGGACCTACGCCCATCGCCCTCCTTGCCCACTCCCATCACAGACCCTGATCGCTTCATTGAAAAACTAAATTTTACGTGATATACAAGTTACATACAATGAGAAAACACCAAAAGGGTTTTACATACATTAGATATAGATTCTTTATTTTACATACAACGTCAAAAGTGTGACATGATTGTGAAACTTTTTACCCATGAAGAACAGTGGCGGATACACGATTTTTCATGAGAGGGAGCCACAAACAGGTCGGGCCAAAATTTTCTACCCTTATGACCTCTTAGACGTCAATAAGAGAGAGAGACACCACACCTCCATGTCGTCTTCAAGTCTTTTTAATTCAGATGCCTCAAGATTTTTTAGTCTGCCACGAAAAATTTAAACTGAAATTATGAGTGTGAAGCAAAAGCAAGTTTTACATGCATTTACAACAACACCCTCCTGTTCTTCTCACACACCCAAAAAAAAGCTAGAATAAAAACTTAAGAGGGTGTTTGGGATTGCGTTTTGAAACTGATTTTTAGATTATTGCGTTTTGAAAACGCAGATAATCAGTTTTTAGTGTTTGGGATTGCGTTTGCGTTTTGAAAACGCAGATAATCAGTTTTTTAGGCTACCAAAACGCAATAATCTATAAGCAGCTTCACCCATGCTTTTCCAAAACGCATAATCTGTTTTGAATAATCAATCCCAAACACCCCCTAAATCTTCTTCTACTCATATGATTTTTTGTAATTAATTTAGTCTCTTTCTCATTTATGAATTCTTTTACATTTATATTTATTTTGTAACTTCTAACTGTCATTTGAAACGTGATCATACATTGATGACAAAGCTTTGATAATACAACTCTCCAATGCGTCGAATGTGTGGAAAATATGATGTGAAACTTTGTGAGACCATTGGTTAAGCTGTTTACTAAACTTCAATACTTTGTCCATAGGGTCTGTGATCCAAGCTATCGGGAAATCCTTAAGACGAATGCCTTCCATTCCCGGAACCCAATCGATGACAGTGTCTAAATACCGGGTGTTATAATTTAGAATTATTTGTGTAATAGTATAGGAGATGTAACATTTTCCGTTAAAAAAAAGTATCTTTCATCTATGCAAAATGTAGAGAACTCGGTTAAAACTTAAAACCTTGTACTATGTTCAAAAATGTTGAAACGAGCTAACTCGGCCAATTTAACTGTGTTAGTTGTAATGCGGTTTAGTTTACTGTTTGAAAAACCGGTTCTCACAATTTGGAACCGGATAAGAATCTAACAAATATATCACGTATACATAATTATAGTATCTATTAAACATACTACAGTTCTACAGTAAACGTGTTTGAATGGATGTTTGTAGCGTCAGGCTTACCTTATTGGCTGCTTGTGGAGCCAACAATCAAGCCAATGTTTTTGTATTTTATATTGTATTGCAAATGGCCACGTGAAGGAGAGGACTTAATATATAATGGACACTAACTTTTAGGTTAATTTAAATTTTTTTTTCAATTTAACCACCAAACTTTTAACTTTTATGATTTAAAACTTTGGCCACTAACTTTTAGCTTAACTTTATTTTACCACCAAACTTTTAGCTTTTAGGATTTAAAACTTTGACCACCAAACTTTTAGCTTTTAGGATTTAAAACTTTGACCACAAAACTTTTAGCTTTTAGGATTTCAAATTTTGACCACCAAGCTTTTAGCTTTTAGCCGCGAGTATTTTTTTAAGTCCACGCGAGAATAACAGTTACTTAATATTATTTTTTATGTCCACGGAACCCTTAACGTAACAGGAGCTCCCACAGCGACGCGCGATCTTTAACATTCACCAAACTCTCAACGCAACAGGAGCCCCCCGCGAAGCGTGGGGTAATAGAATCCTAGTTAACTAGATTTTTGCCCGCGTGTACACGCGGTTCACCAACGTACATCAATTTGGAGAATTATAACGTATAAGAAAAATACAGTAGAAATATTGTATTAAAGTATAAAACAACGAATACAAATTTTATTCAAATATCACTAAATATTTCTTTATACACCACATATCTGGTTTTAGTTTTCACATTCCCATCACCATCAAGTATAAGTAATTTCACTCCTGTCCTGCTTTTAACTCTTGACAATACGACATAAAGTTGGCCATGTGAGAAAACAGGTTCTCTTAAATACAATCCAACCTTAGATAAAGACTGTCCTTGGCTTTTATTGATGGTCATTGCGAAACAAACGCTTATTGGAAATTGACGCCTTTGGAACTTTACTGGAATCTTGAAATTACAGTTAATTTCAAAACATATAAGCAAAATTATAAGTCTCTAAAGATTTCCTTGTACACCACATTTGTTGTTTTAAATAAAACAAATGAACAGTAATTTTATCAAACCATTGGCGAAACGGTATCTACTTATTGTATTATATAAATATCATAATACAAAAGTGAGGATCATAATAAAAAAAGGGGTGAAAGACGGTTTATAAAATAAAGGAAACTTATATGTGAGAGAAGGTATAAAGATATGTAGCTTGAAACTCTGGCATCATTTTTGTATTCACCCACAAAACACAATTTGTTTAATTTTATAAAAAAAAGTTCATAGTAGTTATTACCTTGACAGGAGATATAATTAGCTCCTTTAAATTGTACTCCATTTACTTCCCCAGGAGGTATAGTTATTACCTTGACACGATTATAATTTTCTAAAATATATACTTATGTATATATTAAATGAAACAAATTATTAAAAATCATTTACCATAAATTAATAGAATCCTAATTTACATGCATGTTAGCATATACATGTTTAAGAGGATAAAGCTTTTCTTGTTAAACTTTCAAATGTATACCAACTCCAATCATTTCAAGAACAATACTCAGAAGGTTGGTTTATCATAAAGACGTTTAAAAGTTACCCATGTAACTATTAAATACATCACATTCAAATTCTAGAAAAATAAGGCATCGGTTCAGATTTGGCAGTGTTATAACCTAGGCAACCCACCACCATTTTGGAGGCCCAAAGCGAAATAAAAATACGGGCCCTTTTCTAGTAAAAAAACGCTTTGTTTGAAGTTTCATGACTTGCCTATATTTGATTTAATTTTACAAATCTTTGGCTCCAATTGGTGATTGTGTTAAACCCTGCCACATAAATTTATATCAGATGTCTATAGATAAAGTAAATCCAATACACCTATTTGAGTAAACCAAATCGCAAATGTCCATATTAAAAGACAATATGCACAAAATAATACAACTAACTAAATGAAAAGTACCTCTTGGGGATCATAAAGTGTGACATCCGTCCCCTTCCACTTGTATCACTTCACAACGTTAGTCCCTCTTGTATTTTTTTATTATATATTCGATAATTAAACCCTTTTAAATCATCGTGTTCAGTGATTTAGATTATTTATTTGGTTACTTAATATTTTAATCGTATCCGAATCTCGCTTCAAAATCCTTATTTTTTTTTTTATTTTTTTTGTAAAAGTAAATAACTAAAGTTGATGTAATCTATTAATTGGTAAGCATATTCAAATTTATATTAGCTAATAAATCCTCCAAATTGAATTGGAGTAAATTGGATTAAACACATTCACATGACCCTCTTGAAAAAAAAAAATGGAACGTGCATTGCATTGAAATAAAATTTTGACTTTATCATAATGCCTTAAATATATTTCCATGATATTAGCGGTGAAATAGGAATTTGATTTTGAAACCGACAATAATTCCAACTATAAATGAGACCAACACTCACCCCATTTATGTCGGTCTTTTCTTGTTCCTCCGACGACCCAAGAAACCACCTCGAACAAGCTTCTAGCAAACAGACACCACATTTTGCAACCACCATCCCATAGCATAAACAATTGTGTTAAATACCAAACCACTTGCTCATTCTTTGCATTATCACAAAAGCCCACATTGTAAATTCAAATTCCTTCAACAAACCAGCCAATGAACAGAGGATTCGATTTCGCCTTTTTCAGCGATCCCCCTCTTCTCTTGGCTCCGTCTCTATGTATTACAGAAATACTCGCGCGTGGAAAATCATTGAAACAACAACCGCACGATCTTGTCTCCACTAACCGGATTAGCCATGGCACATCATCTAGTCGCGCACCTTGAATCGCCGCTACCATCAATCCAAATCAGACGTGTTGCCGCGGTTGCTATCGGATGAGTACATTTGTTCGATTCTTTTTCACTTCTGTTTGACCACGGGACTTTTGTTAGTGACTGAAATACGATTGAACTTTGACAAGGTACCTTAATAAAACCATCATTTAATTTGGAAAAACTTATATGTATTTGGGTTTCGTTCCGATTGTTCCGGCGACTACGAACAACATTAGCTCTTAGTTGTCGAACCTACCATAGATTGAACTATATAATTGCATGTCTAAATTTAAAACCATATACGAATTGATATAATTGTTTAGTTTGTCAAAGTTTGCTTGGCTCGATATACACCCACTTGAATAATTAAGTTTACATAAACCATGATGAAGGTTTATTTTATGAATGATTTTTTTTCTTAAATTCACTTTGACTTTCTACAATTATACTTCCTAGTGAAATGGCTTATTTAAAACTCTTTTTGATTTGGGGTTTATTTATTAAATAATTTTGTAGACTCAGATAATCTAGACTCAAAATTTTAGTAAACGAATTATGTATTTAATAGTTACGTAAGTTTTGAAATTGATCTTTATTTATTTATTTTTAGCTTTAAACGTTTAAATAAACTTTTGATGATTAAGGGGCTAATTATTAGGAATTGAACCTTGTCGCCGGATAATCGACGAGCCAACGAATCATATCAAAAGTTTGTGTATATAAAACTCAATAATGAAAATATAGGTTCAAGCATAAATGTTTGATTCTCGTCAATTCCTTGCAAATTCATCGTCACAATCAATGTGAGTACTCCTACCCCTTTTTGCTTTTATACATTTTTGGGGTGTTACATGTACACTATTACAAATTACAAATACAAGTTTACATTTCAAAATACAATTCTAGTACTATGTGCAATTGCTTACAACGTGCTTTATGCTTAGACATTACATGTGGATTACATTTGTACTTAGTGAAATCATTAACATTGTACAAGCCGACCTTAACATTGGATAGCGCTATTTGGATTGACAACCCGCCTAGATTGATTCTCCCCCTTTTTCATCGGAGAATCCGTGGCCAGTGTTAAGCCTTTTATCCATTTATTGGATAAGTACACTACAGTTCATACAGTACATTATACAGTCACAGGGTTGATTTCGCTCATTTGTAGATACATAGTTTACATATTTGCACTGTAGCTTGCACTTGAATTGTATATCTTTTTAACCTACTATATATATCAAAACTAGGAATGCTCACCAACATTTCATATGTTGACCAAACCTATTTTTTGTACATGTTTCAGGTGCAGTTTGATCTAGTGCTTTAGCATGGGACATTTAGTGCTTTGTTTTAATTCAGTTATTTCAATATTTATATTTCATTTAGACAATGTATTTTCCATTTCCATGTAAGACAATTTTGGCATTATTCAATAATATATTTACATTTTAGTACCATGTGCTTTTGAACAATCGTCACTACGTGACACCTCGATGATTCCGCCATCGGTTGGGGTGTTACAGATTGGTATCAGAGCCATGGTTATAGGGAACTAGGTTATTAGAATTCCTTTTAGCCTAGACTATAACCGAATTTCAACTTTCAGGTACAACATTTCCTAATTTATCATTCCCCTCATTTCCCTCTACTTTCCTTCCTCTATCTTCTCTTCTTCTCCATTTCTCCTCATCTTTCTTCATGGTGCATAGGGATGGTGTCCTACAAGGAGTGGAAAGTCTACATCATCATGGAGCGGGAGCAGTACCTTTCATGATGACACTCTTAGGCATAATGCCTATTCTTATTTTTGCTCCTTCAAAGTTGTTGAACTTTAATGAGTGTGATGAGGACACGTGCAATCTGGAAGGGTGGATACCTGTACACTGGGTTTTCTGGCATAGGCAAGCATAGCGCATAAATCCATTTACGGACCTGTTATGCTTACCTGGGGATTCCTGGAGTGAGTGTCCACTTATAGGCTAAAGCATGTCTTCTTTGATCACCGTTGGGTTCAATTTCTTTGAAAAGTCAACGTTCTTGTTGGGCTTTACAGCTAGACAAGGGCACTCCAAGCATTTTATGCAAGCTTTTTTTTTTTTCAAAAATACTCTCTCGATTCATATACAATATTTTGTATTTCACGATTTTCATATATTGCTTACAAGTTCATACTTTCATAACCATCTATGGATTTCACAATCGCACTTCACCTTACCATCTTAGCCATTTTTTTTTAAATATTCAACACCCTACCCATTACTACCTCTTCATTAGATCGTTGACTAATAGCTAGCATTTTCGATAAGAAAGTTCTTACTCGAGCTTTAATTCATCCTCTTAGAGTCTTTCTCTTGACCACCTCTACAGAAAACCTTAAACTTTGTATACTCTTACACTCTCTGTTAGTCGAAATCCTGTTGCATGTCCTTAATAAAGTTCGGTCAGAAACCTTTTTAAAGTAGGGGGACTGCTTCATCCGTTACTCTGCCCTCACCAGTTACACATTTCCAAAACTTCTCATTTAAACTCTCAACTTTCTAACTTTGAGTCAACTGTCAAAGATTTTGAAACTTTTACTTTGGATATTAGACAACTACTTTAAATTTTGTTGAATCATAAATGATGAAATTTTCTTTTAAAAATCGAGTTGACTTTCACAACGCCTTTTGTTTCATAGTAGCCTCCACTAGAAAGGAATTTCGAGACGAAATTTTCTAAAGTATGAGAGACTGTGACATCCGTCCCCTTCCACTTGTATCACTTCACAACGTTAGTCCCTCTTGTATTTTTTTATTATATATTCGATAATTAAACCCTTTTAAATCATCGTGTTCAGTGATTTAGATTATTTATTTGGTTACTTAATATTTTAATCGTATCCGAATCTCGCTTCAAAATCCTTATTTTTTTTTTATTTTTTTTTTGTAAAAGTAAATAACTAAAGTTGATGTAATCTATTAATTGGTAAGCATATTCAAATTTATATTAGCTAATAAATCCTCCAAATTGAATTGGAGTAAATTGGATTAAACACATTCACATGACCCTCTTGAAAAAAAAAAATGGAACGTGCATTGCATTGAAATAAAATTTTGACTTTATCATAATGCCTTAAATATATTTCCATGATATTAGCGGTGAAATAGGAATTTGATTTTGAAACCGACAATAATTCCAACTATAAATGAGACCAACACTCACCCATTTATGTCGGTCTTTTCTTGTTCCTCCGACGACCCAAGAAACCACCTCGAACAAGCTTCTAGCAAACAGACACCACATTTTGCAACCACCATCCCATAGCATAAACAATTGTGTTAAATACCAAACCACTTGCTCATTCTTTGCATTATCACAAAAGCCCACATTGTAAATTCAAATTCCTTCAACAAACCAGCCAATGAACAGAGGATTCGATTTCGCCTTTTTCAGCGATCCCCCTCTTCTCTTGGCTCCGTCTCTATGTATTACAGAAATACTCGCGCGTGGAAAATCATTGAAACAACAACCGCACGATCTTGTCTCCACTAACCGGATTAGCCATGGCACATCATCTAGTCGCGCACCTTGAATCGCCGCTACCATCAATCCAAATCAGACGTGTTGCCGCGGTTGCTATCGGATGAGTACATTTGTTCGATTCTTTTTCACTTCTGTTTGACCACGGGACTTTTGTTAGTGACTGAAATACGATTGAACTTTGACAAGGTACCTTAATAAAACCGTCATTTAATTTGGAA
Source organism: Ambrosia x helenae (assembly GCA_030844895.1). NCBI lineage: Eukaryota > Viridiplantae > Streptophyta > Magnoliopsida > Asterales > Asteraceae > Ambrosia > Ambrosia x helenae. The sequence goes on from JAUTDX010000230.1 coordinate 78,414, forward strand.
AAACTTATATGTATTTGGGTTTCGTTCCGATTGTTCCGGCGACTACGAACAACATTAGCTCTTAGTTGTCGAACCTACCATAGATTGAACTATATAATTGCATGTCTAAATTTAAAACCATATACGAATTGATATAATTGTTTAGTTTGTCAAAGTTTGCTTGGCTCGATATACACCCACTTGAATAATTAAGTTTACATAAACCATGATGAAGGTTTATTTTATGAATGATTTTTTTTCTTAAATTCACTTTGACTTTCTACAATTATACTTCCTAGTGAAATGGCTTATTTAAAACTCTTTTTGATTTGGGGTTTATTTATTAAATAATTTTGTAGACTCAGATAATCTAGACTCAAAATTTTAGTAAACGAATTATGTATTTAATAGTTACGTAAGTTTTGAAATTGATCTTTATTTATTTATTTTTAGCTTTAAACGTTTAAATAAACTTTTGATGATTAAGGGGCTAATTATTAGGAATTGAACCTTGTCGCCGGATAATCGACGAGTGATATACGTTAAATTACACATATAAAAGTCCCCGTTTAACTCCCTTTTTCATACGTTTTTGACCTCATACATAGGAATTGGTACTTATTTGGGTATCTTTACGATTTCAGGTCTTAAACGATGTCCCGGAAACACAAGGAAGGAAAAGACGAAGAGTTCGGCGCGAAAACGGGCCATCAGGCCCTTCGAGCGGCCGCTCCATGCCTTCGCGCGGCCGCGCGCCCCTCCCAGATATTTCTGGGGACCTTCCAGAAGGCCTACGTCACGTCTGCAGCAATTGGTCCACTTGGTGATAAAGCGAGCGGCCGCTCCAAGGCTTCGCGCGGCCGCTCGAAACATCTGCTCTGCTATAAAACCCCCATTTCAGCTCACTGATCAACATTGGGTCTTGAGGGAAGCTTTTCTGGGCGATTTTTGGACGATCCAAGCTGCTGGAAAGCCGTTTAACAAGCTCGGAAGTCCATCCGTTCCATCCTTCATCATCCGATCCATCTCTTTAGCATTCTTATGGTTTGATCCTTGAAGCTTTTTATGATTCAAATCTGATTTTTGTATGCTATTTTGATGTTATTATAGTTAGTCGTACGCCTACGGGCAAGAACAATAGTATTTAGTACGTTAAACAATCGTTTAGTATGTAATCATGTTTTGTATAAATTTGGCGTTTTTCACGGATTAGATCTTGATGATCATAGCGCAACCTTGTTTCGTTGTTGATGGATTTGTAGCTGTATTTGGATGACTTTAGCGATTGTCGAATGTGTTAGGCGGATACATGTTGAAAAACCGTTCGTTTAATCGTCCGGTAGTAGACTAGTTAACTTGTTAAATAGTTTATGCCATGAAACTGTAACCGGGTATTGGTTTGGTTAAAGTCAGTCGAATAACGGTTAAAAATGCTTACCGGCACGTAAAAGGGTTTAAAAAAGCCTAATGGTGCCGTTACTAGTCTTTGACACGGTTAATGATCTTTGGTAGTTATTTTGGTAAAAATAGCGATCTTAGTAGATCTGGGGTCAAAGTTGGTAAAATGGAATAGGTTGTGAAATGATCTACTTTATGCTAGTTTAGGTGGCTGTGTTGTGTATTCGGTATCGCTTCCCTAAATTAGTGAGGTTAGAATACTCTTAACGGATGACTAACTTATCTTTAGAAGATCTGCGTGAGATCATATCAGCTGCTCGCTAATGAACGACTTGAAGCGGTTAACGTGTGTATTCGTGTTAGCTTTCTGTATAGTTGTCATGTTAGGATGCCCGAAAGGGACACTAACTGTCGGAAAATGGGAATGTTGATCACGCGCCTATATCACTTATTATATTTAGATAACATGCTAGGATTGGCAAAAATATAGTTTATATAGTTATATTTTCTATTTGGAGTCGTAGTTAAGTTATTTACATGTTTTAGAATTAATTTAGTTTTAAACAAAACTCAAACTTATATTTTCCTACTGGTAAATCGGGGACAGAGTTTTAGTACAATTGCTCCGCGCGCGTCCATGGATCGATATCTGGTTCTTATCTGTACGTTACTACATATATGACAGGGTACACTTGCCCTATTGTGTGTGTTTTAATATTAAGGTCTAAACCATTTTTATAAATATTAAAGCAAAACGTGTGTTAAAATCCATTGTAAAATATGTATAGTTACGCACACGTCAAGTTTTTGGCGCCGTTGCCGGGGAGCAGCTCCCAGCAGCACGCCCCTCATGGTATGTCTAAGCTGGAGGAGATGATGTCTCAGCTCCTTACCAACACCTCTAATTCCAATCAGATCGCTGAGCAGCGCTACCAGCAGCATGAGGAGCGCTTCACAAATTATGAGGGAGAAATGAGGGGCCAAAAGGCGTCGATGCAGGCCATAGAAAACCAGGTTGGCCAGATGGCAAAGATGATGTCTGAGAGACAGCAAGGTGGTCTCCCAGGCAACACTGAGCCGAACCCAAGAGGGCATGTTAATGCCATTATGACGAGGAGTGGTAAAACCACGGGACCAGACACATCGGGCTCACCACCGATCACTGAGACGGTCCAGACTGAGTCTTCGGACGAGGTGCACGCTAGGCGAGTCCCAGCAAGTACAACACAGCTACCGAAGCCAGTCACAGACTACACTCCTCCTGTTCCATATCCTGGTAGACTTAGGAAGCAGAAAGACGAGGCGCAATACGGGAAATTTCTCGAGCTGTTCAAGCAGCTACATATAAACATCCCGTTTGTAGAGGCCTTAGCACAGATGCCTAAGTATGCCAAATTCTTGAAGGACATCCTCACAAATAAACAAAAACTTGAGGACCTGTCCTGCGTTCTGTTGAACGAGAACTGCTCTGCAATTCTGCAGAATAGACTGCCCATGAAAATGGGCGATCCTGGTAGCTTTACCATCCCTTGTCTGATAGGTGATATGACTGTCAGTAATGCACTCGCAGACTTGGGGGCCAGCATAAACCTTATGCCTTATAAGGTTTTCGAGAAGTTGGATCTGGGTGAACCTTCACCCACCAGGATGAGTATTCGCCTCGCTGATCGTTCGATCAAGTATCCACGAGGGTTTGTAGAAAATATGCTTGTCAAGATTGACAAATTCGTTTTCCCTGTGGACTTTGTCATCCTAGATATGGATGAGGACTCTAAAGTCCCTTTGATTCTCGGACGTCCTTTCCTTAACACGGCAAGGACGATTGTTGACGTGGCTGCGGGCCAGATCACACTCCGAGTCAATGATGAGCACGTGACTTTTGACATTCAGAGGTCGATGCGCCATCCTGAGAGCCAAGACGATACACTATACTATCTTGACATAGTAGACCAGTGTGTCAGCTCTCGTATCAGAGGTGCTTGGGAGAGAGATGTTTCGGACACACATCTGTTGTGTGGGAGCCTAGATGGCATTATGCAGGAGGGCCATATAGATGAGCAGCCGGTCTATCAGATCGGTGATGATGGTTCCCAAAGTCCGGAGCGTTTTGTGGAAATTGAGCGAGAGGAAGAGGAGAAGGCGAAGCCGTCTGTTGAGGATCCACCGTCTTTTGAGCTGAAGGAGCTCCCGCCGCATCTCGAGTATGCATTTCTGGATGAGGAGGGACGTCTACCGGTGATCATATCGTCTTTATTGACTGTGGAAGAAAAGAGCAAGTTGTTGAGGGTTTTAAAACTTCATAAACGGGCAATTGCCTGGAAGATCGTAGACATCAAGGGGATTAATCCCTCTTTCTGTACTCATAAAATCTTGATGGAGGATGTCTACAAGCCTTGTGCGCAGCACCAGAGGCGTCTGAACCCGAACATGCAAGATGTTGTTAAATCCGAGGTGATTAAACTGCTTGATGCTGGATTGATATATCCCATCTCGGATTCTGTTTGGGTTAGTCCTGTGCACGTTGTGCCCAAGAAGGGTGGCATGACGGTGGTCACAAATGATAGGAATGAACTGATTCCTACGAGGACCGTCACGGGGTGGAGAGTTTGCATTGACTATCGCAAGCTCAATGACGCCACCCGCAAGGATCACTTCCCGCTTCCATTCATCGATCAGATGTTGGAACGACTGTCGGGGAAGTTGTATTACTGTTTCCTTGATGGTTTCTCTGGATACTTTCAGATCCCTATCGATCCTGTGGACCAGGATAAGACGACCTTCACATGCCCTTTTGGCACATTCGCCTACAGGCGTATGCCATTTGGGCTGTGCAATGCGCCGGCGACCTTCCAGCGTTGCATGGTTGCCATTTTTCATGACATGATCGAGGACTCCATGGAGGTGTTCATGGATGATTTTTCCGTTTTTGGGAGTTCGTTCGATCATTGTCTGGGGAACCTGGAGCGGATGCTTCAGAGGTGTGAGGAGACCAGTCTTGTGCTGAATTGGGAGAAATGCCACTTCATGGTGAAGGAAGGAATAGTCCTCGGGCACAAGGTCTCCCAAAGTGGGTTGGAGGTTGATCCTGCTAAAGTAGATATCATTTCTAGGCTCCCTCCACCCTCCTCTGTCAGAGCGATCCGCAGCTTTTTGGGTCATGCGGGATTTTACAGGCGATTCATCAAAGATTTTTCAAAAATCGCCCGTCCGATGACCCGATTGTTGGAGAAGGATGCACCGTTTGTGTTTGGTGCAGAGTGTGTGAAGGCATTTGGCCTTCTTAAGCGTTTGCTTGTTGAGGCCCCTATATTGGTAGCACCCGACTGGGAGCTGCCATTCGAGATTATGTGCGACGCGAGTGACTTCGCGATAGGGGCGGTCTTGGGACAGCGGAAGGACAAGCACTTCCACCCGATCTACTACGCTAGCAAGACTCTTCATGATGCTCAGGAGCATTACACCACGACTGAAAAAGAGCTTCTTGCTGTAGTTTTTGCGTTCGACAAGTTTAGATCATATTTGGTGCTGTCTAAGACCATTGTCTATACGGACCATGCAGCGATCCGTTACCTATTCAGCAAACAGGACGCGAAACCGCGCCTGATTAGGTGGATCTTGCTGCTGCAAGAGTTCGATATAGAGATTCAGGACAAGAAGGGTGCCCTGAATGTTGCTGCTGATCATTTGTCCAGACTCGAGCATGATGATGCCGAGAACTGCGCGTGGGATACCATTAATGACAATTTTCCCCACGAGTTCTTGATGAGCGTTGAGTCTGTGGAAGATGTATCTCCATGGTTCGCGGATTTTGCGAACTACCTCGCGTGCGGGATCCTTATCAAAGGATTGTCGCACCAGCAAAAGAGGAAGTTCTTCGCGGACCTAAAGCATTACTTCTGGGATGACCCATTTTTGTTCCGGGTCGGGGCGGATCAGCTGATTCGCCGTTGTGTGTTTGGGGTGGAGGCGGCGCAGATCTTGCGCGATTGTCACGAGGGGCCTACCGGAGGTCACCATGGAGCGAATTACACTGCTAAGAAAGTGTTAGACTCCGGGTTTTATTGGCCCACACTCTTTCGCGACGCCCAGATACTGGTTGGTGCTTGTGATTCGTGCCAGAGGGCGACGAACATATCGGCACGCGACCAAATGCCGCAAAACCCGATTCAGGTCTGTGAGGTCTTTGACATCTGGGGCATAGACTTCATGGGACCGTTCCCCTCCTCACGGGGCAATAGATATATACTCGTGGCTGTTGATTACGTATCAAAGTGGGCCGAGGCGCAAGCCTTGCCCACAAATGATGCCCGAGTTGTAGTGAGGTTTGTTAGGAGCTTGTTCTCACGGTTTGGTGCCCCAAAGGCATTGATTAGTGACCGTGGCACGCATTTCTGCAATGCGCAGCTTGATAGCGCGTTAGCACGTTATGGTGTCCACCACAGGTTATCCACCCCGTATCATCCACAGACAAGTGGACAGGTGGAGGTCACTAACCGTGGATTGAAGCGAATCCTAGAGCGGTCGGTTAATCAAAACCGCAAGGATTGGGCGGACAAGCTTGATGACGCGCTGTGGGCCTTTAGGACGGCTTATAAGACGCCTATTGGGACGACTCCCTTTAGGCTTGTCTATGGCAAAGCGTGTCATCTCCCAGTCGAGCTGGAGCATAGGGCATTCTGGGCTCTTAAAACGGCAAATTTGGATCTTAAGACCGGCGGTGAGACCCGTTTCTTACAGATTCACGAGCTAGAGGAGCTTAGGAAACAAGCCTATGAGAGCTCGATATTGTACAAAGAGCGCACAAAGAGATTGCACGACAGTCGCCTGAAACACCGAGAAGATTTTCAGGTAGGCGACTTGGTCCTGCTTTACAACTCGCGCCTGCGTCTCTTTCCAGGAAAGTTGAAATCCCGATGGACAGGACCGTACACTGTTAAGGAAGTATATCCTTACGGAACTGTCTCGATTGAAAATTCGGAGGGTGTGACTTTCAAAGTCAACGGTCATCGCCTCAAAGTTTACATTGATGGACCGGTTGACAAATCCGTGGAGATGATCGATCTCTACGACCCGCGCGCCTAATAAGTGCGGGGAAGTGAGTCTAGCTAGCGACTCGTTAATAAATATAGCACGGCGTGTATGGGCGCGCCAAACTGTATATATGTTCATAGTGTAGTTTAATTTGTAGTTAAGTTGTTTAATATTAACTTGTTGTTGTAGTTTGTTTTTAGTCTTTGCAGGTTTGATTCGCGCCTTGTGATTGTGTGGATAGTCGCTCCAAACCCATGGTGTTATGCTAGAAAGCGTCTAAAAACAGGTATGTTGGTTGTTCGGGTCAAAACGGATAAGTGCAGTTATGATTGGGTGAAAAATGCAGGAAAAGATGCACATCAGTAGCTTCGAGCGGCCGCTCGGATATTCCGAGCGGCCCGCTCCAAACACCCAGTTATATATAAAAAAAAAAAAAAAAACCTTTAAAAGTACATATATGTATATATTCTCGTATAAACATCAAGCCTAACTAAATTTTGATAAAGAAAACTCGAGGCGCGACAAACAGATGAGATACGAGCGTGTTATATTCGTACACTTACACCCATTTCCCTCCGGTTACGTGAGCGTTTGAGCCTTAGAGTATATTATATTTCTTTGACATGCTTGCGAGTGAGCCGGATGTTTTGTGCAGTTTAGAACTTGTCACTAGTATACTTGTTTAGACCAGATACGTGTGAGATTGTACGAACATGATTGAGGCAATTAGGATACCCTTTTGATTTAGCCTTTTCTTTTCGTTCTATCTGTTTCCCGCACCAATATATTATCCACTAGTTAACCATGTTGAACCTAATCCCGTGTTTTTCTTATTTACCACACCATTTCACCACTAAACCAAATAACCTTTTTCTTTTAAACCTTTTGTGTTAAAACTCGGTTTAGGTTATTGTTCTACTAGTTTATATGTTGTAAATAGTTCGTGTTCGGGTTTATATGTTTAGAACCCGTTTGTCGATTATATTATCCGTTTCAGTTAATTATATATATCATAGATATATATATGTAAAAAAAAAAAAAAAAAAAAAAAATCCAGAAAAATAGAACACCCTAAAATAGGGTGAATTAGCAGTATTCGAGCAGTTTTTAGAGCTTTAAAGTTAAGAATTATAAGTTAGCTCGATTTAAAATAAAAATCGCCTATATTCGCGTTTGTTTTGTACAGTTGTGTTGGTTGATATTATTTAGACATAAACCGCCGAGTTTTAGCCGATTTGTCACTTTAAATATCCATTCCGCACCCTTACCTTTGCCTAACATTACAACCCGTAAAAGACCTCTTGATTTGTGCTTTTTCACACGTTAGTTGGTGAAGACTAGATCTTTTGACAAGCTTATGATATTGCACGATTCATTGTCTTGGCAATGGAGCGATTTACACATACACATTACACGTATGTATCATAAATAAAACCGAGTGTGTGTGAACATTGTGAGTCGTGTACGGGTTAGCGTGCTTGTAAGATCGGAAGTGAGTCGTTGCTTTTTAGTTATCTTATCACCTGTGTATAAATCTTTGTTGGCTTGTCTATTATCGTCTGTACAGGCTATATTTTGCCTTTGTTGCCACTTGGCGAGTTTTTCGGTTATTTTCTGTTTAAGTGTTTGCTTGAGGACAAGCAAAGTTCAAGTGTGGGGAGGTTTGATATACGTTAAATTACACATATAAAAGTCCCCGTTTAACTCCCTTTTTCATACGTTTTTGACCTCATACATAGGAATTGGTACTTATTTGGGTATCTTTACGATTTCAGGTCTTAAACGATGTCCCGGAAACACAAGGAAGGAAAAGACGAAGAGTTCGGCGCGAAAACGGGCCATCAGGCCCTTCGAGCGGCCGCTCCATGCCTTCGCGCGGCCGCGCGCCCCTCCCAGATATTTCTGGGGACCTTCCAGAAGGCCTACGTCACGTCTGCAGCAATTGGTCCACTTGGTGATAAAGCGAGCGGCCGCTCCAAGGCTTCGCGCGGCCGCTCGAAACATCTGCTCTGCTATAAAACCCCCATTTCAGCTCACTGATCAACATTGGGTCTTGAGGGAAGCTTTTCTGGGCGATTTTTGGACGATCCAAGCTGCTGGAAAGCCGTTTAACAAGCTCGGAAGTCCATCCGTTCCATCCTTCATCATCCGATCCATCTCTTTAGCATTCTTATGGTTTGATCCTTGAAGCTTTTTATGATTCAAATCTGATTTTTGTATGCTATTTTGATGTTATTATAGTTAGTCGTACGCCTACGGGCAAGAACAATAGTATTTAGTACGTTAAACAATCGTTTAGTATGTAATCATGTTTTGTATAAATTTGGCGTTTTTCACGGATTAGATCTTGATGATCATAGCGCAACCTTGTTTCGTTGTTGATGGATTTGTAGCTGTATTTGGATGACTTTAGCGATTGTCGAATGTGTTAGGCGGATACATGTTGAAAAACCGTCCGTTTAATCGTCCGGTAGTAGACTAGTTAACTTGTTAAATAGTTTATGCCATGAAACTGTAACCGGGTATTGGTTTGGTTAAAGTCAGTCGAATAACGGTTAAAAATGCTTACCGGCACGTAAAAGGGTTTAAAAAAGCCTAATGGTGCCGTTACTAGTCTTTGACACGGTTAATGATCTTTGGTAGTTATTTTGGTAAAAATAGCGATCTTAGTAGATCTGGGGTCAAAGTTGGTAAAATGGAATAGGTTGTGAAATGATCTACTTTATGCTAGTTTAGGTGGCTGTGTTGTGTATTCGGTATCGCTTCCCTAAATTAGTGAGGTTAGAATACTCTTAACGGATGACTAACTTATCTTTAGAAGATCTGCGTGAGATCATATCAGCTGCTCGCTAATGAACGACTTGAAGCGGTTAACGTGTGTATTCGTGTTAGCTTTCTGTATAGTTGTCATGTTAGGATGCCCGAAAGGGACACTAACTGTCGGAAAATGGGAATGTTGATCACGCGCCTATATCACTTATTATATTTAGATAACATGCTAGGATTGGCAAAAATATAGTTTATATAGTTATATTTTCTATTTGGAGTCGTAGTTAAGTTATTTACATGTTTTAGAATTAATTTAGTTTTAAACAAAACTCAAACTTATATTTTCCTACTGGTAAATCGGGGACAGAGTTTTAGTACAATTGCTCCGCGCGCGTCCATGGATCGATATCTGGTTCTTATCTGTACGTTACTACATATATGACAGGGTACACTTGCCCTATTGTGTGTGTTTTAATATTAAGGTCTAAACCATTTTTATAAATATTAAAGCAAAACGTGTGTTAAAATCCATTGTAAAATATGTATAGTTACGCACACGTCAACGAGCCAACGAATCATATCAAAAGTTTGTGTATATAAAACTCAATAATGAAAATATAGGTTCAAGCATAAATGTTTGATTCTCGTCAATTCCTTGCAAATTCATCGTCACAATCAATGTGAGTATTCCTACCCCTTTTTGCTTTTATACATTTTTGGGGTGTTACATGTACACTATTACAAATTACAAATACAAGTTTACATTTCAAAATACAATTCTAGTACTATGTGCAATTGCTTACAACGTGCTTTATGCTTAGACATTACATGTGGATTACATTTGTACTTAGTGAAATCATTAACATTGTACAAGCCGACCTTAACATTGGATAGCGCTATTTGGATTGACAACCCGCCTAGATTGATTCTCCCCCTTTTTCATCGGAGAATCCGTGGCCAGTGTTAAGCCTTTTATCCATTTATTGGATAAGTACACTACAGTTCATACAGTACATTATACAGTCACAGGGTTGATTTCGCTCATTTGTATGATACATAGTTTACATATTTGCACTGTAGTTTGCACTTGAATTGTATATCTTTTTAACCTACTATATATATCAAAACTAGGAATGCTCACCAACATTTCATATGTTGACCAAACCTATTTTTGTACATGTTTCAGGTGCAGTTTGATCTAGTGCTTTAGCATGGGACATTTAGTGCTTTGTTTTAATTCAGTTATTTCAATATTTATATTTCATTTAGACAATGTATTTTCCATTTCCATGTAAGACAATTTTGGCATTATTCAATAATATATTTACATTTTAGTACCATGTGCTTTTGAACAATCGTCACTACGTGACACCTCGATGATTCCGCCATCGGTTGGGGTGTTACATAAAGTACATATATGCCTTTGGTGTTAAACACCTCCAAAACTGCCACCTACCATCATTAAAACAAAGATCAATATAAATAATTTTATATTCTATGATCAAAGTGTGTTAATTTTTTGTAAGTCACATACTTGTAGGTACTACTTGCCCGCGTGTACACGCGGTTCAACAATTAATAATTATTTGAAGCGTAAAAATTATAAAGAAAATATAGTAGAAATACACATACAATTTAAATATCATTAAATATTTCCTTATACACAACCTTTTTTGTTTTATTTATAACCTTCCAATCGGGATCAAGTAACTCAACCCCTGCCCTGCTCTTAACTCTTGACAATACCACATAAAGATGGCCATTTGTGAATCCTGGATTCGTTTCTGTGTTTGCATCTTAGTTCAAAAATTTATAAATACATGTCATCCATAATTGGAAAATATATAAATATTTTAGGATATCTCTAAATTAAAGGTAATAAATATGTTTAATTGTTATAATTAATAACTTAAATTTATAAGTTTGAAATTTTTTAAAATATTCCATTCATTCAAAATTTCAAATTGAATGCATTAATTAAGTTTAATTGCTAGAATTATTATCTTAAATTCAAAATTTAGAAATTTTACAATATTAACCAAAATTTAAAAATTAGTTATAAATATTAAAGCTTGAAATTATATACTTAAATAGAACATTTAATATTCAAATATTTTCAAAGTTTAACTGAAAACTATTTTTGAAATTATAGTATTCAAAATTTGAATTTAAACTTGAAACTAATTTAAGAAATTTATAACCAATATTACTATTTGTTAAAATTAAATATATTAGAAAATCTGTAATTTAAAGGTAATAAATAGGTGTAATTGTTACAATTATTAACTTAAATTAACAAATTTGGATTTTTTAAATATTTAAATCATTCACAATTATGAAACTAATGTAGTAGTTAATTCTAAATGTTACCATAATTATTCTAAATTCAAAATTTTCAATTTTTATAATATTACCCAAAATTTAAAAATTAAAATTATGAATATTAAAATTTGAAGTTAAATACTTAAACAGAATATTTAGTATTCGAATATTTTTAGAGTTTAACAGAAATGTTATTACACAATTGATAAATGTTTGCTTTGACCGAAAATTCAAATTAAAATAATCATAATGAATTACCAAATTTAATTTAATCAATGAATTACCTAATTTAATTCGAATTAATGATTTTTTATTTAAAAAAAAAACTAAAAATTTTATAAATTATATGGAAAGTGTTAAATATTTGACCGATGTTGACCATTGCCTTTAATGGCTAGATTTTTTATTTAAAAAAAATTAATAAAGACATTGTATTAATAGACGAAGAGGTTGTTGGTTTTGGAATAAGGATATTTGATATAATAATTTCTATAAATAATACTTTAGAGTACATGTTCAAAAAAAGTGTTAACAATGTATATTTTATTTTTATAATTGATTTTTTTATTGGCTATAATTAATTTAATTATTTTCTTTGACCAAAAAGTCAATATTGTCATTAATTATATACGAAAAAATTAAGTGGCATGTTATTACACAATTGATAAATGTTTGTTTTGACCGAAAATTCAAATTAAAATAATCATAATAAATTACCTAATTTAATTTAATCAATGAATTACCTAATTTAATTTAATTAATGACTTTTAAAAAAACTAAAAATTTTATAAATTACATGGAAAGTGCTTAATATTTGACCGATGTTGACCATTGCCTTTAATGGCTAGATTTTCGATTTAAAAAAAATTAATAAAGTCATTGTATTAATAAACAAAATTATACCTTGAAGACGAAGATGATAATCGGATTCACAGATAACTAAATACATCGTATTCGAAGATGATAATCCAATTAAAAACAATAACCAAAAGCAACAAAAAGGTATTAGTTACCAAATGATACTTGTGATTAAAATTAGAGTAAAACTTTAACAAATAAATATTCTATATTTTTAGGTAAGTAATGTAAGCTTATTAAACCAGTTTAATTTATATTATTATAATAAATTACAAATCAATTTCTGAAACACCCTAAACCTTTCAAACTGAAAATACGCAACAGAAATTCGAACCAGAAAATTTCTTGCTTTATAAATACATTTTCTTATGTTTGGAACCCATAGCTACAAGATATTATAGGTGTTTCATCTTTTATTGTTTGTTAGTACATCTAATACAACTCATCTTCATTAGTTTATGTGACCGCGATCCCATACAATCCGCGTCCTCGCTCGACCTTCAGCCATTTCTTGCTTTGTGAGCTAGACTAGACAACCTGCAACTACCACATAACCATTTCGTTAGTTCATTAAGTGACTTCATGCAAATATTCAAAATATGGAAATAACATCAATAATACTTTATGATCACATCCAAACGCCTTTTTACAAGTTCGGATCCGGTCTCCGGATCCTATCCTCCAATTTCCATATATTCATGCTTACATACCTGCATTCTTTATTACCATCCTCATAACAAAAGATTAGTAACACTACAATACACACGCACGTACAATTCCCATGTACATGTTATCTTGAACCGTCATACCATTCTTCCTTCGTGTATTCTCTAGAACAAACATGACGTTTCCGAACCTATACTCAATCTACACATAACGACCAACCTTTACATACATAACACTTTCACACATTACCGGGCATAAGCAACTATGCACACATTTTATTACACTAGCATCCAATGCGAGATAACTCTACTTACTAAACGGTTTACCATTTCTGTGACCTTGCACAACTATACAATTCAATCTAAATAGTTACATCCATGATTTAATGTATCCATCTATATATATATACACACATATCAATCCGTACATTTTACCATTCATTCTTATGCCGTATTTGTTAATCTTGGGTTTATTTCATGCTTAATTACCCTCACTTCACTTATCTTTGTTGCTCATTTATCCCAACTACTTTCATTGTTGTATGGTGAACTATACCCGTTCACAAACAACATCAATTCGCTTACCTTATTATAAATTACCTTTTCATACTTGTTTCCCATTATCTATTTATACATAAACATACAATTATTAAACCAAGAGTTTGCATCATAAGTCACTTACCTTTGCCCGTAGGAGTGTTTTCGCCTTATACGTGTTTGACTTATAGTCCCAAGCTTTTCACCATGCTTGAGATCATATCCACTTGACCCGTTTACTTTTAAGCTTCTTGTACCTAGCTTACTTTCAAGTCAACATGCCGTGTTAGAATACTAATTTGGAACTTACCTATTCAAACATTAGTATTCATTCTACATCATTCAAACATGACATCAATACATTCAACAACTAGTTCTATTCAATAAGTCTTTTCATATACTACCCGTTTGACCCGTTAGTGAAAATACTTGCATGAACTAGTTGGTAAGTGTTCTTAGACACTTTTGAATGCCACATAACACGCTATTCTTTCCCTACAATCCGTACTCCAAGACTACTACAAGCGTGTACATTCTTACACCTTTTCTTATTAAATATTACATTATAAATGTGCAGCGATTTTCTGCGCAGCTGCTGTTCAAGGGCGTTTTTCCCCTTCTAAACCTCGGAATCAGATCTTGATTATCAAATACAAAATGTGCGTCATTCAAAGACCTTTCCAAGCATATAAATAACACCTCCTAACGATTTTTCTATGATTTTATATGCATTTTTAAAGTTCAGGTCTGCACATGAAATGGTTCCAAACAGCATGCTGTTAGAACTAATTTACTAACTTATCATGCTGTTTTGACCCACTAAATCTCATAACCAGCCTCACATGACTAAATATGAAATGTAACATGTGCAACAAAATTTTCAATGATATAAGGCTCGTCTTCTAACTCCTAATAACGAATGATATATGCCCTTTACAAGATGACTATCTAGGGCTGTCCAAAGTGATTAATTTCACACTATTTTGTACCAAATCAACTAACACCACCAAATCTCACCACAAACATCATATTCACATATTGTAGGACACATACAACCATAAGATCACTTACGTGCATACATACATACCTACATACAATCCATTCTAATTCACACATGGTTTCCATCAAAACACATCCTTTATGTTAATTTACCAACAATCATCATATTCCATTCATATTCATCAATTACTTGCATTCAAGTTCATCTAGACATTTCATCAAACACTTGATGTGCGTACCATATTTTGAGCACATTGTACAAGCTCCTAATACACACATTCCACCAAAACACATAATCACCATCAATCATGACCAATTTCCACATAAATATCATCAACTACACATTATTCCTACAATCACATGGATTTACAACTAATTTAGCAATATCAAAGCTCTAATGAAAACCTAATATCATCATCTTTCGCAAACAAGCACTTCTAGTGATTAGCTCATCTCTAAACCATTAGGGATGAACAATATCACTTACAATCAAGCAATAATACGAATTTAACATGTTTTGCTCAAAACCCACATGTGGGGTTCGAACCCTACACGAATTTGGGGGTTAGGGTTCTTACCAAAGATCAATCCTTGAAGATTATCCTTCTAGAACACACCCTTCATCCATTACTTCGATCTCTTGCATTAACTTCTTCAATTGAGGGATTATTAGGCTAGGTTTTGGCTCTAGAATGCCCCTTTGGGGCTGAATACGTTTAAACCCAAATGGGTGTTCTTCCACATTTTAATAACACCAAGAGGTTACACTAATAGCCCCTCAAGTTTTCCCTTCTTCCATTTTATTATGAAACTTAACTTTGCAAGTTTCTTTCTAGTGTTATTTCCCCATTATAAAGATAATAACTTTCACTAGGTAATTTTCATATTAGAGCATAACCCACATTCTTATCATCCCGTTTTATTATCCATAAAAGGCTCATTCTACTATTTAATTCGTTTTGTCATTTCTTATTCACGCCTAATAGTGTAATTAAGCGAAATGGATTTTCGGGATGTTACAATTTCAGATTTAACTAAGCGAACTTTTAGAAATAGAAAAATTAATAATTAAAAGGTATGTATTAAGTTTTTAAATTACTAAAATTAGTGTGACAATTTGAATTTGAATTTAAAATTCAATTAAACATTTAAATTTGAAAATTCAAAATTACATATACAATCTTGGAAAACATTTACGGATTTGATAAGGAAACTTCTTAATATTGATTAAGTTTCCGTAAAAAAAATATATAAAGTCAAAACAAAATTTTGAACTTTCAAACAAATAAATCAATTATAAATTCAGATTTTGTATAAAAAAATTGGTCAAACCAAGTCAATCAGAATTAATGCCACAATCTTGAAAACCAATTAAAATATTCCTACAAACATGCAATCCATTCTTTACCAACAAAAGTAAGATCAAACATAAAATTCAAACGGGTATTAGAAAGACTTCTTGACATTTGGCCTGCCAAACCAAAAGCAATGAACACATATGTTATCATGCATATGTATCAATCATCGTAGTTTAAAACATAAGGTAACAAATTGATTACCTAACATACTCATGACCCCAGGAACCAATATCACCTTCAGAATCCAACAACCGATACTTCAAACTCTCCTGAATGTGTAAAACGTGGACAACGTTAGTAACAAAACACAATAGAAATAGAAGAAATCAAAACTTAATTGAAAAAATCCCAAATAACAAAATCAGACAGAAAATGAGAAAATGGAGGAGACCTTCAGAAAAAAAAAAACACGAAAACAAAAACAATAAAAAAACTAACCTTCAGAAAAAATCCCAAATAACCTTCAGAATCCAGCCAATCCAATAAAAAACACTAAACTAAAAACGTAAAAATTAAAACGTTGGTACCGATCAAAAAGCGAAAAGAGAGAGACCAATGAATCAATTTCCAATAAAGAATATACAATCGCATCAAATGAGGGGATAAAAAGACTAACCAGGTATTGGAATTTTGATCGAGATGAAAAATGTTTGATTGGCTTAGGATTTGAAAGAAAAGATTGGCTTGTCAATTGACCCACTAACCTTGTGTTGATCACCATATCTTATTTTGGCCAAGAATAGCATAATGACAATTCCAAGAACAATTGCAACTAGGGCTGCAAACGAACCGAACGAACACGAACAAGGCCTTGTTCGTGTTCGTTTGTTAAGAAAATCATGTGTTCACGAACAGTTCATGAACACTTACCGAACGAGATTTTCTGTTCGTGTTCGTTTGTTAAGAAAACACTCATGTTCGTGTTCGTTTGTGTTCGTTTTGTTCATGAACGCACACGAACATAAACAGACATTAATGAACACAAAGAAATGTAAATGAACAGAACCAAACACAAACGAACATATATTAACTTTTGAATAACATCAAATTTACATATATTAAGATAAATAAAAATAAAAGAATATAAAAAAGTATAAAAATTAAAAACCTAACTAATCTATAGAACACAAATGAACATAAACGAACACGTTACCGAACGTTCACGAACATAAACGAACGAACGCGACCTCTATTCATGTTCGTTCGTTTAACTAAACGAACGGATTTTTTTGTTCATGTTCGTTCATTTATTAAATGAACGAACACAAACGAACTTCCCGCCGAACGGCTCATGAACTATTTGCTGAAAGTTCAGTTCGTTTGCAGCCCTAATTGCAACAGGAGCCCACTTCTTGATCAATGCCTAAACGTTGAAAAACAAATGAACAAAACAATGTAAGGGTGTGTTCAGGGTTGCTTATTCCCAATTGAAATAAGCAAATAAGAATAAACAACCACAAAAGATATCGTCATTCCCAATATAACCACATTGTAATTAAGAATTTAAATAACTTTATGTTTTAGACCTTTTGTTCTTCAATCACAAAATCCAATATTTTATCCCCTAGTATCTGTAAAAATCAAAGGGATTAGAGCCATAAATCAAACCAGAAGACCAAAACCTCCAAATAGCTCAGAAAAATAAATCGTAATAGAGAAAAATAAAGAATGCATAATAGAGGAAAATAAAGAACGCATACCGAATAAGAGAAAATCGAAAGGCGAGTGTAAATCTGTGGATGGTTTGATAGAAAGACTAATATTTGTAACGAAGTAGAAGATAGAAAGTTATTAGAAAGATTGGTTTTGATTAACAAATAGGAAACTTATTAATGGGAAAATTAATATTAATGACCAATTTTGACCAAACTAATAAATGATTTTTGATTTAAAAAAAATTAAAATTTTTATAAATTCTCACACTTGGACACTTGGCACAATATGATAGGCTAGAGAATTGAAGGATGAATGTGGGAGAGACAAGTGTACACATTGAGTTTCATATATTAGTTGTATAGATAGATACTTAAAAAAGAAATATTATTTAATGCATAAACTGTTAACTTACACTAGGGATGAGATCGGTACCGTACATGTACCAAAAATACCGTTACCGAATTTGAACAAAAGTGGGTACCAAGTACCGTACTGAATATATAGGTACGGTACGGGTATCGGTACCGGTATTTTGGTACGATACCCGTTTTGGTACCACTTGGTTATTTTTCTTTTTTGAGCATTCGTACGGGTACCAAGTAGGTAAACCATTACGAGTATCAATACTATATGGGTACCAAATTGATAAATTTGGTACGAGTACCAATAACGTAGATCTACCAAATAGGTAAAACTGATACGAATACCATAAATATTATAATACGAAGTAAAACATATTATCAAATTCATTAGTATATAGAATTTGGTACCCGTACCCCTACCGATACCGATACCGATACCGAAAGTACCGAATACCGAAATCAATAAAAGTGGGTACCGATACCTATACCGAGTACCCAAAATTGGTATGGGTATGGGTATGGGTATAGGTACTCAGGAAAAAAAATGCTCATCCCTAACTTACGCTGTGTTCCCGAGTTCACTTGTGCTTAGGGCTGCAAACGAACTGAACTTTCACCCGAACAGTTTATGAACTGTTCGGCGGGAAATTCGTTTGTTTAATAGATGAACGAACTCAAACAAAAAGTTTCGTTCGTTTAGTTAAGCAAATGAACATGAACAGAAGTGGCGTTCGTTCGTTTTTGTTCGTGAACGTTTAGTACCTTGTTCGTTTATGCTCGTTTATGTTCGATAGTTTAATATGGTTTTTAATATTTATAATTTGTTTTGATATTCTTTTCTTTTTATTTATTTTACCCAAATAAATAAATAATTTATATCAGATAAATATATGTATGTAAATTCGATCTTATTCTAAAGTTAATATATGTTTGAATTTTATATATGATACACTTTTTTTTTGTGTTCGTTTGCGTTCATTTGTGTTCGTAAACACTTGTTTATGTTCATGAATGTCCGCTTGTGTTCGTGAGCGTTCATGAACAAAATTAACAAACGAACACGAGCGCTTTCTTAACAAACGAACATGAACAGAAAATCTCGT
Organism: Ambrosia x helenae; assembly: GCA_030844895.1. Classification (NCBI taxonomy): domain Eukaryota; kingdom Viridiplantae; phylum Streptophyta; class Magnoliopsida; order Asterales; family Asteraceae; genus Ambrosia; species Ambrosia x helenae. The sequence continues at coordinate 97,451 of JAUTDX010000230.1, forward strand.
TCGTTAAGTGTTCACGAATTGTTCGTGAACACATATATTTTCTTAACAAACGAACACAAAAAGACCATATTCGTGTTCATTCGGTTTGTTTACAACCCTACTTGTGCTGTCAAGGGTTTTTGTTTTTAACTTTTTTTCTTCGTAATCACTTTAATACTTAAAAAAGCATTAAAAAGGTAAAACGTTAGGTTTTTTTATTTATTTTCTTCTAAAGATACCATTATAGTGAACTTTGGAAGATCTAGCGATACAATTTTGTTTTAGAAAAACGTCACAAACCGCCGAAACCAAACTGTTTTGGCCACTCAGGCCGGTTTGGTTTAGTTTCTCTAAAAACCGAAGATACCGTTTGACCAATAAATCCCGTCAAAACTGGCCAAACCGGATATCTAATTGTCTTTTTAAGTGTGAAATGTTTAACAATTTTATTATCATCAGTATATATAGTAATTTGAATTTCATTGACAGTTGCTGCTTGTGATGGAGAAGTTTGGCTTAGTTTGAGCATTGCTTTTGTGTGGCTTTGGTTTAGATATGGTATAAAGATGGCGCGTGGTCTATTCGCGGCTGTGGCCACTGCATCCATGACTCTTCTGTGTATTTTGAGTACGAGTTGATTGTGAGTCAAAGCCTTTCTCCACTGGGAGTAAGCGATCGAGAAATAATATTTTACCTGCTATAGAACTTACACACAATGTCAAAAAAAGTAAGTTACATTTTAGTTTAAATTTTAGTTAAAGAATCATATGATCAAAGATACAAGATTCGGAAATTTCTATTAGGAAACTGTAACTATAAAATGTAAATTATAAACTGCCTGTTACACAAAATGTAAATCATATGATCAAAGATACCGTATTTTACCTCCACGCCGGACCCCGACCCCTTTCCCCTTCCCATTCACACACCCTATAGCCTAATAACAATACAATAACCACTATTTATATAGCTCTAATATAAGGTATAGACATAATCTATACTATATTATAAAGCATGAGAGAAGGATTCCTGCAAAAGTTAAGTAAGTATAAATTTAATTGCTTAAAGTACAACCATTTGATGCATTTGAAAAAGGGTATATCCGTATTTTAACCTTCTTGCCCTCAATACCGTTTCATCCTTTTGTTGCCCTGGCTCACGTTTAACAGCCTTCAATTCCATTGTTTAATGTTTAATTCTCATCTTCAATGGCATTAACAGTACTTCATCATTGTAATTGATTATTCCTTCGCCTGTTGAGTTCCTTGAACGTTCTCCACAACCATAATAAAAAGATGGCGACAATGGAGATCAGACACACCGCAATCTCTCTGTGTATCAGGTTTGTTCCATCTCCGTCTGCCGTGACACACTCACCGTCGCACGCCGCCGTCAAACCTTTTCATTCATTTAATCCATTATCAGCAAGTGCTCCCTCATCTCCTTCTAAACCCTATATTATCTTCCACATTCTTTTCCCTCTTAATCAGATAACATGCTCATCAATTGCATATTATTATCATTATCTAATGACTTTCATACCATACCCACCATGTCTAATCTATTATTTTGTTTTTGTAGCTCTAGGGTTACGTTTAGTCTTAGGGTTTTATCATATCTGTACCGAGGTTTTTTAAACTGATTTTATTTAGTTGTAGTTTCTGACTTTCTGTGATTCATATATATTGTTTTCTTGGTTGAGTTGACCTATTTTGTGATTTACAGTTTCTCAGAAATGTATTGAGTGTCCGCGGTATGAAACTCTGCAACTTGACGAAGGGGTATCAATTAAAGCTAGAAAGTATCAGCAATCTTTTTTATACTCTTATTCAAGTTGTACATTTTGAAAAGTCACTAATTCTTCTTGAATGTTAAATAAGTTTTGGTACATAGAAGCATGATGTAAATCACACTTTGTAACATGGTACACCCATTTCATGCCCAATTTGCGTGACTACAGTTAAAATGCCATTATTGACCCATTTAGTCTCTTAGAACCTTTGTACACTTTTCTGCAGTAAATATTGACCATTGACTGTAAAAAGTCAAAGAAAAATATATTTGGGACTGAGGAAAGATGCAGTTTTTTGTTTGATAATTTCTCACGTTGAAAGTTTAATCATTTTCTCTCTGTAATGTACAGTCTCCTGATGAGTAGCCTGAATCCGAAAATGCAGTAGAAAGTCCATATATGGTAACAATAAGGACCAAATGCATAATTCAGCTGCTATTACTAGAGGCCCTTGATATCATCCAGGTACGTGCCATACTATAGGTGGCCAAAGACCAAATGGTTGGCTGGCTAGGGAATTGGGCATTACATAATGCACATAATCCAGTTGGTTTGGGTAGGAAGCCTTATGGACAGATGTTGGTGAAGCCTTATTTCCCAGTCCTCTCAGGTTTATATAAAAATAACTATTTTACAGTTTTTATTTATATCTAAAAATGCAAAGATTAAAGATTGGGCATATTGAATTATTTAGACAAAATTATACCAAATGCGTTGATTATTGTCTTTCATTATAATGCTAACTTTTGTTGAGATTGTTACAATAAAAAACACTTGTAGTAAAATTTCTGATAAATGTGATTAGTGAAGGATTTTAGTATTCAAAGGATCACTTGTTAGTTAGTTTTCATGATGTTTTCTAAACAATATTTGCTATAGTTTCCATGTAAATTTATGATTCCAAGATCAGATGTTCAGCTGTATGTATGGAAATATCCTGGCCTGAGTATAAGTTTTTTTAACTGGTGTTGAAAAGATTGAGAAATGTACAGTTTTTGAGTTCTTACATCATGCTTTTTTGTATTGCTATACCAAATTATCAAGTTCTATTAATCTACTACGTTGTTTCTTTGAAATCGTGAAACTATATCTCCAACATTGTAACTTCCTTTCGGTTCTAGATTTGGTTCTACATATGTTTAGAAATGAAGTTGAATTTATGTTCATTTCTAAATTTAGGATCGATCTACAATATATATTTATAGAACATAAACTAGCATTCTACCGGTTCATTAATTAGTCAAACTTTATATTTGTATGATTTAGATTTGGTTCTACATATGTTTGATGTTGGAAGGCTAACCATCGAAGTTTAATCCCTAAAACTTTATATATTTTATATACATTTTAACGTAAGTTTTGTTTAACATAAGTGTGTGATAATGTACAAGTCGTACAAGTCAATGAAGCATAGGATAATTCATTGAAGTTTTTTTTCCCTTTTTAAAGTGGTTTAATTGCCGTTTAGATTTTACTATTTTTTTATTCTACGGTAATTTTAAAACATCTGCTTGAATTTGGTGACTTAACACCGTGAAGAACCACGACGCGACACCATCGGTTTCAACCAGCACAGCCGTCGGCCACCGCCTGCGTCTTCTCTCACGGTTTGGAGTTTCGATTATCCGAGGTAATGTTATACTCTAACTTCTTGTTTGGAATTTCGATTTGATGTTTGTTTATATTTACGGCGACCGAGGGATGGGGTTCCGATTCGTTTTCTTTACCGGTGGGTTAAGCAAGGCTTGTCGCTCATAAAATTTGCAGCATTCTTTTTAGAAGCATTGCACTTTTTGAAGACGGACAGAGAGTTAGCCAAGCCAGTGATGTATAACTTACATAAATTCTTCTATAACAAATTTAAAGAATTCTTTTCTTATCAATCTAGAAATCTAAGATTACTTTGCGTTTTTTTAATGATAAGTGTTCGTTGTGCTTTTCTTTTCTTTGCTTCAGGTCTTCGATAGAGCTTCACGGTTCAAAAAAGTATATTTTTGATTGGTTTATACGGTCCCGCAGCAACGCGCGGGTTTCCCACTAGTTATTACATAAATGAAGAAAAGAGTTAGAACACGAATAGTCACTAATAACTTTATTTATAACAGTTTGATTTCTCTGTACGTTATTTTTTTAAACCATTTACTCTTTTATCCCTAAAATTATCTATATGTTAATTTTGTAACGTTCATGAATAGTGTTTAGGGGCATGCTGGTCATGCTGGTCATTTCGCCTTTAAGCTTCTTATACACGCTTTTCCTTCCCAACTCCACCTCTCTCACCTCTCATCTCTGTGTTCTTTGCCGGCGAACACAACTACTCCCAAAACCTTCAACATCTCCATGACCGTCTTCACCTGTAAAGCGTCCGGCTCCGTGACGACCGTTCGCATGGCCTCCTTTACCTCCTCAACGGCGTCGTCCAGTTCTGATCACTTGCCATCCACCAACCTTTCTGCACTGTTCACCAACCCATACTCTCCTGGACCATCTCCATGGCCGACGTCTCCGCCCTCACCTTGTCCACCAAATCCGCCTGCTCCTGTGTCTGAATCATGTCTCAGGTACTGAATTTCTATTATAAGTTGAATCGAACTCTTTTTGGGGGTTTTGGTTGTTGGTTGCTTACTTTATTCTTTTTTTTTTCTTCTGACCTTAGGGTGTAGCGTTGTATGTTACAACCCCCAATTTATCCCTTTATCACCATACTAAATTAAGAGAGGTTTAAAAGTGTGTTCTAATATTTGCTTTTATGGGCTTTTTTTAATAGTTTGTGTTCTAACTTTACTGAATATATGTTTAGGTATAACTTTGACCTAATCAGGAACAAAGCACACATGACTACAGAGATATAACTGAATCAGAAATGGATATTTTTGAAGTTTATCTTATTCAATTTACTCAATGTTGACCTTCTATATTCTTTTGTTTGGAGCAGTTATTCGAGTCAATGATTTTCAAGCATGGCTGCCATTATGTTTTGATTGTTGAGGTAAGTATTGTAGTTTCTAATTATAACTATATAAATGATATGGTTTCAACTACTTATCTTTTTATGACTATGTGGATATGTGCAGCCTATCCTACATGTACTACTATAAGGTGCACTTCAACCATCGCAACAGGTCTTATTGGTAGTATGCAATGTCCTTTTGATATGCCATAAATGTTTTGGGATATGAATTATCTGTATTTTACATAACTTTACTGTCTTTTGATTCTAAACTTTGCAGATAGAAAAGGTCCTAACATGGGTCTCATAGTTAAAATGTAGCACAATGGCATAGTGCATTGTTCATTTCCTGTCTTGGTTGTACGTGATCTTAAGCATATTCAAGTAAGACAACGCTTATTTGGTCATCCAATTAGAGGTGGTTGGATGAATATTCTAGGGAGCGTATTCACGCGAATCGATACGAGACAAGGGAATGATTGATTTCTACTGGTTAGGGGTAAAGTTGTTATTTTGAATGTGCGTAAAGGACTTTATATGCCAATGCAAATCATTTCGTTTTTAACTATTATTTTTATATTGAATTAACGATCTATTCCAAGAGCAGGGAGGTGGTTTTTAAGGTGGGTGTTAAGGACACAAATGCCTAGGGTTTGTGGTGTACCGTCGTACCGATGTGCTGGTGGCGGCTACTAGGGTTATGGTGAAACCTCAGTAAGTGTTTCACGGGTGGTGCTGCCGGTGGGTAGGGTTCACGGGTGGTGGTCCAGTTGCTGGGCAGTGATTGGTTCATTACCTGTTTTTCAGGGATGCTTTATAAGGTGATATGGTTCATTCTGCAAGGTTGTGATGTATCCCTTTTGCTAGAAGTTGCTGGGAATTATTATAGATTATGTTAAAGGGCGGTTGTCAAAGGCGTATGCCCTGGAGTAGTTTTGTGTGCAGATAGACTTGCTGTTGCAGCATGTGATGCTCCCGTTGAGATAATAAAAATCCTATGCCAGTTGGATATAAAATATCGGTTCATAAAATATATGATTTTTTAACTGGTAGATTATACAACGTCAACAACTATCTGAAATGTTCAAACGGTAGATAGAATAATAACTAATAAACGAATGATCATTTATATAACGATAACCATAATAGATGATAAACAGAGGTGCAAGTTTTATTTAATAAGAATATGTGATCAATAAAATAGTGTTTGTAGCTGGGCATTGTTTGTTTGAAAAATGTTGGTTTAGGAAGATGGATAATGACTGCAGTTAGAAGGATGGTATTCATAGTGTCATGGGGGTCCTTCGTGGTCAGTAAAACTTCGAGTATCTTATGTTGATTAATTGAAGCTCTGTTGATGTTTGAAGATCGGTTGTGCTTTGATTGCATCACTCAGTGCGTTGGTTAAAACTAAATGTGGAGTAGTTGATTCAGTAATGCTTTGAGAAACATATATTAGCTGCATACATAACCATATATAAGGTTATAAACACATATGAAAATTGGGAGACTTTTTCCCGTCAATCGGAAAGGTTTCGAAATGTTGTTATTTTGTAATTGTGATCAGTTTCATATGTTTTATAGTATGATTTTGTTTTTGACAAATGATTTTGGGATTTAATCAGTTTTGCATGCTAAAAACATATGAAATTATCTCTATGCAGGATGGTTTGTTCGTTTAGGATGGCTGTAAACCATTTGATTTTCAGGTTGGGTATTCTTTTTATGATAATAGATGACATAAGCAAGTATGAAATTGCTCAGTGATGATGAGCAAAGCTTATCCGAGAGATTCTTGAATTTGTTTTCTATGTCGTATGCAATATTCGTTGGTGATGACTGTAAATCCTAAGATTTTGAGGTGTTTTAAGACAATGATGATGGTCCTTGGCACATCTGAGCCACAATCTCTAATGGAAGCTGTTATTGTGGGTGCAACGATATGCCACACATTTTAGTTACATAGCAATTATTTGCTGCTTTAAATCAAATAGATTGTACCGTTTGGTTCTATTTATATTATATAATACAATACAATGGTACTACATCTATTTGAGCATGATCTCAAATATTGGATCTCAAAGATTAGGACGCCATGATGAAGCACAAGAATGTGCAGCTTTCGTTTTGCTGGTGACATAGCTGTGATGGCTATATGAATTACTTTGTGTTTTTACCTTCCATTTGGTACATATTATGCCATCGGAGATTCCAAGCCGTAGATTCTTTTAATTTTCCAGACAGTGATGGTATGAGGTATATTTTACTGTTTTAGTGCTGAAGTTATACTAAAAATCTTTGATAAGGTTACTTGCATTGTGATATAGTATTGGGTATACCATCTTGGAGCACAAAAAGAAGCATCGGCATTCTCACTTTGTAACGAAATTTGTTGGGCCGATTAGGGCTGGAACCCAATAGAAGCGGCATTGTGGATATAAGCTTGGTTTTAAAAAGCGTGAAGCGCACAAAAGCGACGGGGTGTAAAACCGAGGCGCAAAGCTCAAAAGCGGTGAGCTTTTCGTACGCGAGGCGCAAGACAATTATATAATTTTTTTTATATATGCTATAGGTTTTTAGCATTATTTACTCAAAATTTGGTCTTCATAGTGTGAGTTCCCCTTCATTTCATTACTAAAAATTCAGGTCTTCATAATAACCAATTTACAGTTATATGATTTTAGAAGTCTTGAGTTATGCTAACCACGAAATCTGGTTTCTGGCTACAAGTTTTGGTGGCACAAACATCGACCCGTCTGTGAAGGAAGACAAAAAAAACCTTGGTGAATCAGATTTCCGTACTCAGGTGCGGGTTACTGCAAGAAAAAAATCAGTCCACCACTCTGCCCTAATGTCGACTTGAGTTCAGCATCGTTGAAGTAAAGTTATCCTTCTCATGCCTTCGGGTCAATTAGGGACGCTTAATTGGTGTCCAATGACTTGATAAGCTTAAAACATGCACGCTTTTGATGCAAGCGCTCTTGCCCAACTATTTTCTCCGCCACAGGGGCACACAAGTTGGTTTGTGCTTTAATTGGAGTATGACGTTATTTAGTGGTTTCCTGCATCCCGTTGTCATCTTCAGGTTTGTATTTGATTGAAAATCCCACTCATTTAAATCATAAAACCCAAATATTTCAAATCCTGGAATCTTTATTTTTATTCTCCAAACTTTTGTAAATCCCAAAAACTTCAAAGCCTTAGGTCTTTATTTTATTTCTCCAAACTTTTGTCCACCTCACCACTGTACCTTATTCAAATGATCATGTGTAGAGTTTTTATTATTCAAAATTAAATACCATTCAAAATGAGATGGTATAATTTTACTTATTTTTTTTTATTCTTATTCTTAACATATTTGGATACCCATTTTTTTAAGCATAAGCTATAAAGTAACTTTTTTTATTCGCAGGAAAGAAGCATAAAACATGGACATGGGGTGGTATAAGCTTCAAGGGTTTACTAAAGAGGTAAATATAAGTGTTCGAAAGGGAGATGTTGTTTGCGGGTCAAATAGGAGATGTTAATGAGTCAAATAGGAAACAATCGAGTAGGTCCCATACCTTTTTCCATAAGCACGCGCACACACGCACACACTTATACATGTAATAAACCTGAACCTTTTGTCAAATGGGTAAAATTCCTTTCATGATTCTACCATGCAGACTAATATGCGTAATGGCTTTCATTTTTTTATAAATTTGGTTTTTACTTTACTGTAAAATCTCAAAAAAGAGTTGTGTTTGCACAGGAACATGTTGAAGTTGTAGGGGGATTTGAACTTAGTGCCTCACTGTAGTTTAGATTTTAGGTTGTCATTATCAGGTTCTGCAATTAGGATATGAGTAGTTGTAGTTTAGAATTTAGTGCCTCACTGTAGTTTAGATTTTAGGTGGCTCTCTAATGACATCAGAGGTTAATCTTATTGTCATTGATTTCAAAGATTTTGTGAAATTTTAATTTTAGACTTCTGTGGTTGTCCCTAAAAGTGTTGGAAGAAGTGATACTTGCTCATATACTCTTTACATGTAAGCAAATTAGAAAGTCTTTATATTTACTTAAATCTTAATCGTGTTTGCTACATTACTTTGCTCATTTTGGGTTTCTATTTGATGATTGTTATTTGTAGATGTTAGGTTGCACTTGAGCAACCTACTATGTAATAGGCATCCGAATTCCCGCAATTATGAACCGTTTGTGCTTCTTGCTGACTACAACATGGATCACATCTAAAGTGAAAGAACTGTTGGATTACGCCTTCAATAACAAGTAGATTCTTGGAAAAATAATGAAACACATCAAGGACATGGAGGGAGGTAACCGGGTTTAAGAACAGCTCTAAAATTGTGCACGACCAAGACTAATGTTGTTTATATATGTTATCGTAGCCGTGACTTCAGTCAAATGGTGCATATATTCTTTATTTTTGACTTATAACTATAATGACAATGTTGTAATAAGTAGTTCTAATAAGCTGATTTTGTTGGATTTAGCCTACTTTTAATTCAATACGTTGCAGGTATTTTTGTCTTTATCAGTTAGGCCTTTGATAGTTTACTCATCTTAAGTTGTCAAACACGTCAACGCATTACATAACGTGTCGTCGGCTACATAATTCTAGAGCGTCGCTGACTTTAAACATGTAATATCTGGTGATAATTAGAAGCTTTAGATAACGTTTTACCCTAGGCGCAACGCGCCGTTCGGGATCCCACTAGTTTAATAAAATTACCATACATTCTTTATCCTTTAATAAAGTTATTTACTTATTTTATATCTACTAACCATAAACTTTTCAATACTAATTTACTTTTCTACCCTTAAACTTCAATGAACTTAGCATGCAATATGTGAAGTATGATCATCACACGTTTTACACATACTGATACTCGCTGCAACACGTGGGTTGGAAACCATCTATTATAAGGGGGAGGGGTGCTATGAGTATTCACTTTTCATTTCACTGATTTTAACCAATCTTGCATTGCCACATCACTTCACTGATTTACTTCGTTGAAATAGTTTTTTGGAGGCAACACTCCACTGATTCATTTATTTATTTTCATTTAAATACATTTATAAATTTTTTTTTTTAATTTCCCACGGTTTAAATATTACAACCACCCCATAGCTTCAGACAGTAAAAAAAAAAATTAATGGCATTAAACCGTCCTACCTATAACGACCGGTAATTAAATTTTTGCATGAACCGTCCCACCTAAATGGTCAATAATTAAATTTCAAACATTTAAACCGTTCAAAAATTTGTATATAAAAACCGTCCCACCATGGTATAAAACTCACACAAACCCACGGTTTAAACAAACAAATACCCACACTCTACACAAAGATGACTCGCTGGAATGAAGAAGAGATCGCGTTGGTGGTGTGCTACAAAGATGCCCAAAACGACACGACTCTACAACAATGCCCACGCTCGAGGGGGACGACCCGAAGTTGGCTATCGAGTTCACGTATATGGACTATGTGGCTCGATACAACAACAGTTTCGACCATGTTGAGGATTGGCAACCGTTGCGCCAACTTTAAGCTTTTTTTATTTGTTTTAATGTATTTAAATATTATAATGAATTTATGTTTTATTCTTCTTTATGTTTTTTATTTAATTAGGTTTTAATTTATTTTATTTTTTTGAAAAGTGTTTTAATTTATTTTTATGTTTTATTTAAATATAAACGGGACCATAAATATACCATAAATACACGGTTTAAACAATTAAATCCCACGGTTTAAATAAAAAAATATTATCTATATAGGGTAAAATAGTCATTCATACATTATTTACATTTTAATACCCTATCTTAGTTACACTTTAATCCTTTAAACTTTACTTAACTTTTGCTTATTTAAATTATAGTTAAACTTCTTTTCCTTATTTTAAGCAAACCATCCCCCATGATTTTTAAATAGTCATATTTTTCGCATACATTTATACTTTTATAAAAACAAAAATTACCTCATAATAATGAGCATTTTATTATCTTTAATTTGGGTATGGTATTGCTATTTTTTTTATTTTAAAAATCTTTTATGTGCTACGTGATTAACGATGTCTAGGAGTGAGCAATAACTAAACCGTTCACCGAAGCCAAACAAAAAAACAGACAAAACTGAACCAAAATCTATTCAAAACTGAAAACATCTGATTTAACTTAAAATTGGTTATCGTTTTCTTTTTGTACCCTTAGTTAAACCAAATTAGTTAAACTAAAACAAACTCATTAATATATTCATAAGAGCATGCCCGCACGATGTGGTAGTGAACATAGACACTTCTAATGGTTCAAAGTTGGCTTAGGTTCAGTTCGGTTATAAGCCTCAACCGGAACATAAATCGACATTATCGGTTTATCGATCATGTTAACCAACCGGTTAATTGGTTCAGACTATTTGGTTAGATTGTCGTTTTTAGTCGTTTTAGTTAATTTTGGTTAAGAACCATAACCAAACTTTAATTTTGCTTAGAAGCACATGAAATAAAGGTATAAAAACATGTAATGGATGTATAAAATATATAAATGTATGAATTGTTCAGTTTTGGTTTGTTAATTTTGGTTAACTTAGGGTACGAAAAAACCGATATTAGGTTAACTCGGTTTTGGTTAATTTTCAGTTCGGTTTTGTATGTTTTTGTTCGATTTCGGTTGAGGTTCAATTATTGTTCACCCCTAAATATTATTAATCATGTAAAAAATCAAATTTTTAGTTAAAAGTATATAGCAAATTATACTCTAATATGGTTTGAAGCTGAGTAGATAGGTTTATGAATTGTAGTGGTGGTATAAATAGAGGGGGTTTTGAAATTTTTAGCTTTTATACCTAGGCCTGTAAACGAACCGAACGAACACGATGTTCGTGTATGTTCATTTAATTTTAACCGATCACGAACACATAATAAAACACATTTTTGTGTTCATGTTCGTTCATTAAGAAATTTGTCATGTTCTTGTTCGTTTATGTCCGTTCATTTAAAACCTCACGAACATAAACAGACTTTCACGAACATAATAAATGTGAACGATTTTGTATTACTGAAAAAACCCAATTACTAATTGGTTATATATTTATACAAGTAGTTAAAGCCCAATTTATGTTTATATTTATGTAAATATAATTACATATGTAATTAATAAACATAAACGGACATAAATAAACGAATATAAATGGACGTTCACGAACATAAATGAACAAACTCAAAGTTTGTTCATGTTCATTCATTTAACTAAACGAACAAATTTTTTTTGTTCGTGTTTATTCATTTATTAAATAAACGACATAAATGAACTTACCGCCGAACAAGTTCACGAACAACTCATGAACAATTGCTTCGTTTATTGGCCTATTTTTACCTCTATTTCATGTATTTGTAGGCAAAAAATTTTTTAGCCAAAGTTTGTTTTTGTTATTCACCAAAATTAACTAAATCGGACTAAAAACCGATAATCTAACACTACTAACCGAACCAATGAACCAATTGTTTAATAAGATTGACTAATTGATGACTTTTGATTTTAGTTTCGGTTGAGACTAATAATCAAACTTAACGTAACCATACACACTCTTAAAATTGTTTGTGTTTCCCGCTGCATCGCGCGGACATTCTACTAGTTATATTAAAACAAAATTAATAAATACACGGTATTCAATCCGTGAGATATCTAACGGATTTGGTCCACAGACCCATTACGAGCACCGGAGGCGATGGTATTACCATGCTGATAATGGGGTACCCGTGATCAAATCTGGTGGCGCCCCGCCCCCTAAGAAAATGAGATTTGTTGTAATTATAAATCTCTCCCTATATTTAAAACTAGCTGATTACCCCGGGAGGGTCCCGGGGTTGAAAAATCTAATTTTACGTGATAACCTATTGCAAATGGCTCAAGTTAACTAACCACAAAATCTCTCAATCATTGCATGTTCATAGTATTCTAATCAGTAATAACTCATATTCCCTAATCTAAAACCTAATCAGTAATCATCTAAAGAATCACTTATGTAAGCTGCAACTATTCAAAAACTCATCACATCTCTCTGATTTCTCACATTCTAATGGCTCTTATAATTCCTAACCTAATCAACTAAACAAACACTTAAGTTGGAAGTTGTAACCATTGCATCTCATTATGCCACATGGCATAATCAAGAGATGGTTGAGGCCACAATTGAACGCCACGTCAGCAACTATCAATTCTTCCTCGGAGCGTCCCGGGGTTGAAAAATATAACCATTCTAATAATACTAATACTAATAGTAATAATTATTACTCTTGTAATTAAATAAATAAAAAAATAACCTTGCTATAAGCTGACACCATGTGTTGCAGTGTTGCGCGATTCTTTCGCCTAGCTTCTCTTGATGAAGTATACCTAATAAATTCCAATGATAACATGACGATTGGCTGATTTTCAACATCGTAGATAAGAACCTGGTTTAAAAGAAAAAACATGATTAATGAATAACATGAACACTTTGTGTGTTTTTTTTCTGTATGAACGAAACCCCACAAAAAAATAGTCGATTTTTTCTCCGATTTTTATATAGCACTATGGTACTCGTTGGAAAGATAATAAAACGCTCGTTAATTTGGTGTAGTTTTTTTCTTTAAAAAATCTCGTATATAAAAGATATAAACGTTTAAAAATTATGGGAGGAAATATGAGAGATAAAATTTTAAATTATTTTTTCCTAAAATAACTCAATTTAATTAAAAAATGAAATAATTCAAAAACATCAAAAACACTCAATTATTAAGCCACGTGGCACTCTCAAGGAGAGGTTGAGGCCTCCATTGCACGCCACGTCAGCATATACGTTTTCTTATATATATATATATATATATATATATATATATATATATATAGGGGGCGGTTATTCTACAAAAATAGAGAATCGTGCGAAGCGTGCGAAGGATATTTGTACATGATAATTACGTAATGATAATTACGTAATGATAATTACGTAATGTTTTTTATGTTCATGAAAGCATTACGTAATTATCATTACGTAATTATCATTACGTAATTATCATGCATTTGTACATGATAATTACGTAATGATAATTACGTAATGTTTTTGTATGTTCATGAAGGCATTACGTAATTATCATTACGTAATTATCATGTACAAAGTGATCCTTCGCACGCTTCGCACGTTTATATTACTTTGTATTTGATCCTGCCCCTATATATATATTAACTAGCTGATTACCCCGGGAGGGTCCCGGGGTTGAAAAATCTAATTTTACGTGATAACCTATTGCAAATGGCTCAAGTTAACTAACCACAAAATCTCTCAGTCATTGCATGTTCATAGTATTCTAATCAGTAATAACTCATATTCCCTAATCTAAAACCTAATCAGTAATCATCTAAAGAATCACTTATGTAAGCTGCAACTATTAAAAAACTCATCACATCTCTCTAATTTCTCACATTCTAATGGCTCTTATAATTTCTAACCTAATCAACTAAACAAACACTTAAGTTGGAAGTTGTAATCATTGCATCTCATTATGCCACGTGGCATAATCAAGAGATGGTTGAGGCCACCATTGAACGCCACGTCAACAACTATCAATTCTTTCCGGGAGCGTCACGGGGTTGAAAAATATAACCATTCTAATAATACTAATACTAATAGTAATAATTATTACTCTTGTAATTAAATAAATAAAAAATAAGCTTGCTATAAAGTGACACCATGTGTTGCAGTGTTGCGCGATTCTTTCTCCTAACTTCTCTTGATGAAGTATACCTAGTAAAATTCCAATGATAACATCGCGATTGGGCTGATTTTCAACATCGTAGATAAGAACCTGGTTTAAAAGATAAAACATGATTAATGAATAACATGAACACTTTGTGTGTTTTTTTTCCTGTATGAACGAAACCCCACAAAAAATAGTCGATTTTTCTCCGTTTTTTATATAGGACTATGGTACTCGTTGGAAAGATAATAAAACGCTCGTTAATTTGGTGTAATTTTTTTCTTTAAAAAATCCCGTATATAAAAGATATAAACGTTTAAAAATTATAGGAGGAAACATGAGAGAGAAATTTTTAAATTTATTTTAAAATATTTTTTTTCCTAAAATAACTCAATTTAATTTAGGGTTTTATGTTTATCTTTTTTTTAATTAAAAAATGAAATAGTTCAAAAACACTAAAATATTTCAATTATGATGTCACGTGACACTCTTAAGCTTTAAGGGGAGGTTGATGCCTTCATTACATGACAGCATATACGTTTTCTTTTATATTTTTATATATATAGATAGGTAGATTAATAGATTTTAAACTTAAAACACAAAACAAAAGACACGGAGGCAACAACTTGCTGACGTGGATAACACGTTTTATAAAGTTCCTCCAACATCCATCCAAACACAATACACGTGTCAAGATCCCCATGCTTCCGCCATTACAGGACAATCGACACACAGTTTGTTACAATCAACAAAAGAAAACGATGATCAAAATTATCTGGTTTTCTCCATGCCCATTATTTCATCTGAATCATCAACATTGGACGTTTTTGGACTCAATTTATTAAAATCAATCGAAATAAGGCTTTATTTTACGAATGCCTCATCCTGTAGGTAAGGTGTTTGATCAAATGTCTCAATGAATTTAAATGTCTCTGTGTATGCACGCAAGGGCGGATCTATTACGGGTGCCCGGGATACCCCTCAACTTTCTTGGCCAAATGCAAAATACCCATGAATGTATGGAGAAATAAATAAATAAATAAATAAATCTCCGTTTTATAAATGTATAGTAAAAAAATTGGGATTTTTCTTATGTATCCGCTAATGTAGGTAACGTGTTTGATCAAATGTCTCAGTTGATTTAATGGTGATCATGATCCATAAACATTGAATAGCAATATGATATTTGTGAATATGTTTTGTATATAATGTATTGATGTTTGTTAGTGTTGTTTTTCTATGGTTTCGAATGCGGATTGGTGTGTTTTGTTTTGTAGATTGCGGTTGTTGTAGATTCGATTGTTTTGTGGCGCTTTTCGGTGATTGATTAGATTCTTTCCTGGGTTTGCAAATTTTTGTAAGCTTTGGGAAGAAGTGGAGATGTCTGGTTTTCAAGGAGTCCGTGTTTCTGATCAATCGCTTCAGAACCAATTCTCACAAGCTCAACTTCGCAGCCTCAAATCCAGGGTAATTAACCGTCCACCTAGACTTAGGGTTGTAAACGTGCCAAGCATGATCCATAGTTGTCAATAGCCTTGGCCCCTGGTAACGCCTGCTATAGCGAATAGCGTAGTTTGTATAGGTGAAGGGTTGCTACAGACCCATAGCTACAGACAACTATGGCATGAGCCTTAGCCCACCCTGGGGTAATTGATCATCCACCCCTAGGGCTGTAAACAAGTTGAACCTACCTAGGTTAGGCTCGGGCTTGACTCGTTTATCTTAACGGGCTGAAATTTTGAGCTAGATCGAGCTCAGCTCATTAAAAAGCTCGAGCTAGCTTGTTTGTTTTTGAAAATTCAAAAATTTTGTGTTTTTTAGACACATTGATCTATATTAAAACAAAATTAATATTTTTAACACGAGTATATGGTGCAGAACATTTAAGTCATGATGTTTTGTTTGCTTGATGTATAGTTTCTACGTATAAAGAAGGACAAAGGTCAAGTTACTGTTGGTGATTTGCCACCATTGCTTATGAATTTGAAGCCCTTTAATATCATATTCAAGGAGGATGAAATAAGGGACATATTATGCGAGCCTGGTACAGATGCAGGCAGCAAACTTGATTTTGATGGCTTTCTTAGGGTAATTTTGCAAATAAGTTTAATATTTGTTTAGGTTATTATTTAACATTTTCATTTTGTGGGTCTCATTAGGCATAGAAGTTAAAGATGTGATTATGGTACCTGTTTAATAACGATATCGAGACCCACAAAATGAAGAATGGAGAGTGAAGGGTAGTTTGGTTTATTGTCTGATCATCTAATAAGTAGCAATCTGCAAAAGGGAAAATTGCAAGATATTCACATATTTTCCGAAATTTAGCAACCGACTATTATTTAGACGTAAAATGGAAACCACTTTACATTTTCTTTCGGATTTTAGCAACCAAGTTACATTATGATACCTAACTAATAGCATCCCATTTGTTTTTGTTGCTTTTCCAAAAATTGTTATTGTTATGATGAAAAATTTACTAATAAATTTATCTTTCAATTTTTTCTCATATAAGCAATATTTTTTTTATTTGCATATGTGGTAGCTAGGATGACATCACCTAGTATCACATCAACAGTTTTAGAGGTATTAGTTATTGTAAGATTGGTTTCTAAAATCAGTAATAACTTGCAAGCCCGATTCTGTTTTGCGCCTAATATTTAAGTTGGTTGCTAAACTCAGAGAAAAATGTGAATTTCATTTCTACTCTGTGCAGTATGCCTTTCGAATAACCGCGAGTATACTTTTTTTTTTTCTGTATTAACTTTTAACTAACTGAACTATATGGGCAGGCTTACATAAATTTACAAACAGAAGCTACTAAAAAAATAGGAAACTCGAAGAATGCATCTTCTTTTCTTAAAGCATCCACAGCAGTGCACACTGTGCAAGAATCTGAGAAAGAAATTTATGTTGCTCATATTAATAGCTATCTAAAAGATGATCCATATATGAAGCAGTTTCTTCCTATTGATGCATCCACCAATGCATTGTATGAGCTTGTTAAAGACGGAGTTCTTCTATGGTATTTAATCAGGGTCCGCTGTTGTACTCTACTTTGATATGACGTTGGAGCCAATTGGTTTTGGTAGTTTTTATATATTACTATATCTTATTATGGTTTTCTAATGCAGTAAACTTATTAATGTTGCGGTGCCGAATACAATAGATGATCGTGCTATTAACACAAAGAAGGAACTTAATCTTTGGGAAAAAAATGAAAATCATACTCTTTGCCTTAATTCTGCAAAGGCTATTGGTTGCACGGTAGTCAATGTTGGCAGCCAAGATCTGGCTGAAGGAAAAGTAAGCTTATTTGGTGTTTTTAATTATAATATGAGAGGGTGTTTGGATGCGGGCTTTATTTGTTACTATAGGTGGAAATAGCGACCCGTTTGCTTATAAAATGGGTTGATATGGCAATTTGGGTTGTTCTTTTATCTAAAATGGTGTCAGATGGAATTTTGTAGCTAAAGAGGAGCATGTTAAATGAGCCAAATAAGGCGTAAGTTTAAAGTACATTTTTAATGCATAAAACCTCCTAAATCTTTTGTTTCATTGATTTTGGTTATGATTGCAAAAATAATTGTTTTTTAATCAGTTTACATGACAATTTTAGTTATATTGAATAAGAAACTGTCAAAAAGTGTTGGCGGGTCGACCTTTACCTGGCCCATTATCACAAGTACTAGAGTGTTTACATGTTTAAGGCCGAACCCGTTTTGACCCTTTACCTGACTGGCCCATTTTTGCCGACTCTTATTGCGACTTAAATATCAAAATCAGACAGCTAGGTAGTGTTCACTTTGTGTGAATAATCAATTTTCATATAGGAACCCCTATAATTCTTTAAATCTGATAATTTTAATCCTGAATTATCAGAATTTTTTTAATTAAAGCATAATATATTCATTTCTTAAACTTGTCAAGTATTTCCAAACAGTAAAACTGAATGCATTTTAAATTGCACATCCAAACACCTCTTTAGTTGATGCTTTTAGTTTATATAGTCTCACTTCTACTTCCTCAATTTTGCAGCCTCAATTGGTACTTGGACTAATATCTCAAATCATAAAGGTGGATTCTTTGTCCTACATATCCCATCATATAAGAAAAGTTTTTGTTTACTGATTTTAAAACCAATCATGAAAAAAATATAGCCTTCCAGTTATAAGCCTTTGAAGTCGAATTATTAGCTTTTGTTGTTTTTAATCAAACACAACACACACAAAGTGTTTGGTATTGCTGAGCATGCACATGCATACCGTAACTCTGTTATGTAGTGTGAAAAACAAAACATTTCTGTAGCTACAAAGTTGGAGCAAGGCATCTCATCTTATACCTTCTTTTAAATTCTCCATTGCTAACGTTCATAACTTGTATTAACGGTGGACCTCCAGATCCAACTCCTGGCAGATCTCAGCCTTAGAAAGACACCTGAGCTTCTTGAATTAGTGGATGATGATGATGTAATTATTCAACTTTCTTTGTTTCTTGATGTTTATGTCCGACATGTGGTTGAATCATATTTACATTTTTTTTTCTAGGATGTTGAGGAGCTCATAACATCGTCTCCTGAGAATGTTTTACTAAAATGGATGAACTTTCAACTCAAGAAAGCAGGTTACACTAAAGATGTAACAAATTTCTCAACAGATTTACAGGTAACCACTGCCTTTTCATTGAGTATTGACCTATTTGTATAGTTTAAAAAGGTCTCGCTATGACATATCCTTATTTTGAGATTGTTAAATTGTTCGACGCCCCTCCTTCTTAGCCAATTTTTCATTATTTTACCCCTTTGACCAATGACCAGTAAATATAACCCGAAATGGCCTATTTACACATAAACAAGATGAAATTACACTTCATCATTTGAAGTTTAGAATTTGTACTGGACACCATGAGTTAATAAAACCTTTTCTAACTTCTATTAGATATTCGTTTTTCCTTGAACGCACATGTTGCTTTCTACCCTTCGACTTAAACGAAATTTTTCCGTAACAAATACACCTTGATGTATCTTATACCATGCATAATATCATGAACATGATATCAAAGTTATCATATCTTCCAAATTCTATTATGTATTGGACAGATTATGGGTAATATTTGACCATGATAAGATGGGCTCTTAGATGTTTGTTGGACAAAAAAGCTTGTAGGAGTCTAAAAGTTTTTCATTGATGGTTTTTGATTTTTTTTTCTCTAACAGTGCCATTTAATACATTTGTAGGATGGAGAAGCTTATGCTCATCTGCTTAATGTTCTTTCACCAGAACACTGCAACCCAGTTGCACTGGCTACCAAGGACCCTGTTGAACGGGCCACATTGGTACTTGAGCATGCTGAAAAGATGAAATGCAATAAATATTTGACTCCACAAGATATTGTCGACGGCTCAACAAATTTGAATGTGGCATTTGTTGCACAGTTATTCCATGAAAGGTTTGGAACTACTACATGATTTTCATACATTAAGGTGCTATATGTAGCAATATGGATGGGTCATATGGGTTCAGAAATAGTCAACCCGTGTAAATGTTTCAAAGGGTAATAGCATCTCCGTTAAAGTAATGATCCATCTTCTTTGCTAAAGTAATTTGGGAGGTTGCGGACGCTAGTGTATACTTTGTACTTCTAAATGATTTGACCCCTTTGCTTTTTTATCTATACATGTTTGACAGCCATTATATGCAAAATATAACCAAAATTGACCCATTTCTCATAGATGGATTTAAATTGCCATTTCTAGTTTAGCCTTTGATCATAAGTAATTGGTTTCCTTGATTTTAAATATTTTTTCTTCCTACTATGTTCTAAACATTTTTTGTACATTGAGTCATTAATGTGTAGGTTTGTACTGTTTAGGTCATTTGTAAAAGGTGAATTTAATCTTTTATGCCTAAATATAACTGAAAAGTGTATAAATCTAACATGTTTATGCCTAAATATAACATATTTACATAAAAGCTATCATTTGTGGGCACAAAGTCTGCTTTTAATAACTCACATGAAATTAGATGTAAATCTAAAATGCGACAAATGAAGTTGTAGATTGACATTTTATCTAGAATATCCTTTTTATTTTAATTCTCTTACTTATAAACATATAAGTGTAGGAATGGCCTATCGAATGATAGCAATGATAGCAACAAGGTTTCTTATGCTGAGATGATGCAAGATGATGAAGAAGTGTCAAGGGAAGAGAGATGTTTCAGAATCTGGATTAATAGTCTTGGAATTTCTTCACATGTTAATAATGTCTTTGAGGATGTTAGAAATGGGTACGTATACATTTATACACACATATACACTAGTTATTTGCCTTTATCTTCACACATTTTTTAGTTTTCAAATGTTACAACTCTTTTGAGGGATTTAATAAACTAAGCCCTTAGGGCAATAAAATATTTATGATAACACCATTATTTACCCTTGATTATATAAAAATTATAATCTTAAATATATTTGATAATATACAAAGTTGTAAATTTAATAATTAATTAATAACAAATGAGTGTAACCCAAGCTCTAGCTCTCTTAAGTTGACAAAGCTCGTTTGACTTGTTTACACCCTTAAGCATAACATTAGCAGGTGATTAAAGTTATGGGAGGTTAGGTATATAACAGTAGAGCATTATCTCAATAATAGTTTTCTTGCGGTTGCTCCTTACCTTCACCAAGTTTGATTATTTTGATCAAAACAAATGAACAAACGTACCCAATAAAATCCCACTCATATCACTTTTTGTTCACAATCGCGTTTTTCTTTTCTAAAACCCTCAAGTCACTTTAGACGCGCATCTTAGACATGCTTGTTTTGTGGATCAAGGGAGTAATTTACAACATTGTGTTACATTTTTGTTGTATATTGAAACACAGAAACATTTGATTGTGAATCTTTTTGTTCATGCAGCTGGGTTCTTCTAGAAATCCTAGATAAAGTTTCTCCGGGGTCGGTTAACTGGAAGCAAACAACTAAACCACCTATCAAGATGCCATTTAGAAAAGTCGAAAATTGTAATCAAGCTGTTAGGATTGGAAAACATTTAAGATTCTCCCTCGTGAACATACAGGGTAATGATATCGTGCAAGGAAACAAGAAGCTCATACTAGGTAATGGGCTCGTTACATTGCACGAAAGTAGAGGTGGCAATTTGACTTATTTACTTATGATGAATGGATCAATCGGGGTTGTGATTTTATCTTAGACGGGTTAAATGAAAAAGTATTAGTTAAATAGGAATGCGGCAAATGAGTTATTCCTAAACTTTTTTTGTAGTGGTTATACAAACCTGTGTTAAATGATGATTAATATATATTTTTTGTAATCATAATCAAATTCAAAGCACTATTTTTACAGAGATTTTGGAAGTGGGCAAAAAGTGTTTCAGCCTGCCTCGCCCCCTAATGAAGTTGACTCGTTTCAACCCAAACCCATTTTGACCCATTACTACCAACCATAGTGTCAACTCTACCGGAAAAATAAACATAGTTAACTTATATTTCTTGCATGTCAGCTTTTCTGTGGCAGTTGATGAGGTATAATATGCTTCAACTTTTAAAGCGCTTGAGATCTCGCTCCCAGGATATAACTGATGATTATATTTTGAGGTGGGCAAATCGAAAAGTAAAAAGCGCAGGCAGAACTTCAGAAATGGAGAGTTACAAGGTCACTTACTGTAAATAGTTTTGGTTACTCATTTTATTTATTTATCATTGTCACTAGATTGCTAATGATTACCTTTTTTGTTGTTTTTGTTACTGGTTTATGCAGGATAGGACCCTTTCTAGTGGGGTTTTCTTCCTTGAGCTTCTCACTGCAGTGGAACCAAGAGTTGTCGATTGGAACCTTGTAACCAAGGGTATAACCGGTATGATTTTTGTACTTCTTTACCCCTGTTCAGTAAGACTGTCCCTTAAATACTCTTGGTCTGTCGCTCTTATATAAAGAAAGTTATTGTTACACAATTAAGGTTCATAAGTGAATAAGTTATGTACATTGCGCATATTGTGTGCACGTGTCAAATGGGTTGGGTAACGGGCCAAAAGGGGCAATGTTTTTAGGAGCCAGAATGGTTGGGTCGGTTGTGTTGACCCACCAACCCGTTTCCGTTTGATTTCATAAATAGTTAGTTATATTAAGTATGGTTGTAAAAAGGATTTTAAGAAAATTATAAATAAAAAAAAATGAATAAGGCAACTCATAAATAGTTTGACCTTTTTTTCCTTTTAGCTAAACTTTATAACCCATTGGGCTTTTAACAGAAAATACAACCCAAATTGACCCACTTCTACATTAAGGGGTTGAAATTTTAATAAGTGTAATAATTACATTCCAAAGACAAAATGTTCCGAAACTTTTAACTTTTAAGGGTTGAAAGGTTTTCATTCGAAGTCAAAGCAAAATCTTTTGATGGTTTAGCGAACTAATTATAGATGTGGCACTTTTGACTAATTTACCTAATAGCGGGCTGATTTGGGTTGTGTTTTGTTTTATCCAACTAGTCAAATGGGTCAAACAAAATAATAGCGAAAAGGGGCACGCGTCACATGGATTGATCGTCACCCAAAATCTATTCCAATTTCCTAAAATGTTTTTATCCAAATAATAATTTTAATAATATTTTTTTGATTCTTCATACATCTACGCATACAAAATATTAAAAATGGTGAAATGTTTGCGGGTCAATCCGCCCCTTTTGAACAATACTAAATACGACGCAATTATGACTTGTTAGTCAGCCTGCTGATCCAGCCATCTTGCTACCTCTAGTCAATTTTCGTGTCTTCAGCCATCATTTTCATGATATTGAAAATTGTTCGTTGATTGCGGTGCTAGATGATGAGAAGAAATTGAATGCAACTTACATCATTAGTGTTGCCCGAAAGCTTGGTTGTTCAATCTTCTTGTTGCCAGAAGACATCATAGAGGTATATTGCAGGCTT
This sequence comes from Ambrosia x helenae, assembly GCA_030844895.1. Lineage (NCBI taxonomy): Eukaryota > Viridiplantae > Streptophyta > Magnoliopsida > Asterales > Asteraceae > Ambrosia > Ambrosia x helenae. The sequence continues at coordinate 120,854 of JAUTDX010000230.1, forward strand.
TATGTACATTATAATTATTTTATACTATAATTGTGATTGCTTCAAACATACTATTATTACATAAAAATCTAAACTTTTAACATAGTAGTTTATAAAGCTTTATCCATCTGAATGCGCCCGGATGATTTTCGACATACTTGATTTGTTTCCTTATTTTTTGAATCTTTTAGCTTAACCATTTAACCCATTAACATAACCCAAATCAACACCTCCATTTGTAAATGGGTTGAAACTGTCACCTTTAAGCCAAGTCATTAAATTTGACAATTTGAGCTCTCATATGTGGCGGTATCTTGACAGGTGAACCCGAAGATGACGCGTATGCTTTCAGCCAGCATTATGTACTTTTGCCTCGAACAATGTGATTACAATAAACTAACAATCTAATTATTTTTTTCTATTAAACCAATTTACAAGGCTTTAGGCATGTGAATACATCCCAGATTATTTTTGACCCGTTTCTTGTTAGTTGAATATAGCTTAAGCATGTGACCAATTAGAGATAAAAACATAGCCCAAAACGACGCATCCATTTGTAAATGGGCTGAGCCCGCGCCTCCAACTGTCCAGTTTTTTTTTATATTCGAACAATCATATCTTTCTTTCAAATGCTTATGTGGCGGTATTTTGACAGGTTCACCCGAAAATGATGCTTATGCTGACAGCTAGCATTATGTATTTTTGCCTTCAGCAAAGTGACGAAGAACTTGAAACACCATCATCTGTTGCAGTCACACCCGATGCATCACCGTCCTTTTCTGTTAATGGTGATGATGACAGTTTTATGAACGGAGAACAATTCAATACAACCATTGATGATGCAGCCTCAGATACCACTTGTGCTTCAAATCTTGAAGATATAAATTCACCGTAAACCTTGATGATTTTCTCTACAAGAATCATAAAGGTTTACATACATATTTATGTAAATTAAATAGGCTAAAGTTGTAGATTTGACGAGAGTACAAAAGATCAAAGTCAGTTTTGTATTTGTGGGTATGGGTGGGGTGTTAAATCTTTATTCTTCCATGTAAGTAATATTTGGATTATAAACTTTTAACAGTTGTTTTAAACACAGTTTATAATGCATTATTTCAGGATGATTATTTAATAGTGTTAGGTTGTTCAGGATGACTTTAAAAGTAGTTTTAGTTTCATCTAAAATATTTTATAGGCATTTAAGTATAGAGGGTACTTAAAATAGGTTGTTCTGTAGTGAATGAAAAAAATTAAAGAGGTGACCATGGACTATAGATAGATTGATAGTATACAAAACTAAAAAATATTAATAGTATGTAACAAGTTACTTTTTAATTTAATAAACTTTTAACCAAACAAGGACACACACACATGAGGTGGGAGTTTGGTTGTTTTCGTCGTGCTACGTGATGAAAATTAAAGAAAGAATAATATTGATTTATGTGAGAAAAGATAATATATTAGAAATACAATGGGCCTAAGTATGGTAAATAGTCAAACGACTATATGATTGATTCCTTGATAACTGTTGAGATCTTCTTTATTTGGGAAATGATGACAATGTTCTGATCCCTCTTGATTTACTTTCCAACACTCCCCCTCAAATTGAGTAGTAGGATTCCCGATACTTAACTTGTACAAACAATTGTTTTAAAGTCTTCCGTTAACAGATTTTGTAAGTATGTCTGCTAGTTGATCCTCTGACCGAATTAACTGAAGTTCTATAGTTCCATTTTCGAGTTTTTCTTTGATAAAATGCTTGTCGACTTCTACATGTTTTGTACGGTCATGTTAAATAGGATTTTCAGAAATTTGTATAGCAGCTTTGTTGTCGCACAAGATTTTGCTTGCTTCCTTTAGAACGAACCCAATTTCAATTAGAAGTTTGCGTATCCATAAGACCTCTGCCAATCCTCTTGCAATTCCTCGGAATTCAGTTTCAGTACTGGATAGAGCAACCACCTTTTGTTTTTTACTCCTCCAAGTCACCAAGTTCCCTCCAACTAACGTGAAGTATCCTGATGTAGATATTCGGTCATGTTGATCTCCTGCCCAATCAGCGTCTGTGTAGGCTTGAATCTTTGAATGTTTGTTTGGTTGGAAGAGAATCCCATAGCAAACCGTCCTTTTTAGGTATCTGGTAATTCTTCGAATAGCATCCATGTGGTTAACTTGGGGTTGGTGCATAAATTGACTAACCACACCTACAACATATGCAATGTCTGGACGAGTGTGTGAGAGATATATGAGTTTTCCCACTAGACGTTGGTATTTCCTTTTATCTGCCAATTTTGCTCCTTCTTCCATATAGAGTTTTTGATTGGTTGTCATCGGTGTATCAGCTGGTTTGCAGTCGATCATTCCTGTTTCAGCAAGGAGATCAAGAATGTACTTCTTTTGACATATGAAAATCCCTTGCTTTGATCTCAGTACTTCAATCCTAAGGAAGTACTTTAGTCTTCCTAAATCTTTCATCTCGAACTCCTTGAATAGATTTGCTTTTAGCTTCTCCATTTCTTCTTTATCGTTTCCTATGATAATCATATCATCAACATATAAAATTAAACAAGTTATGAGTTTACCTTTTCGTTTGAGGAATAAGGTATGATCAAAATTGCTTTGTTTGAACCCGTATCTCTTCATGGCCAATGTAAATCTACCAAACCATGCTCGAGGTGATTATTTAAGACCATAGAGAGTTTTTTTTCGGTCGACACACTTCTTGATTTTTGAAGTTATCTGTGAATCCGGGAGGTGCCTCCATATATACTTCTTTTTTCAATTCTCCGTCAAGGAAGGCATTCTTAACATCAAACTGATGAAGAGGCCATCCTTCATTTGCAGCAATAGATAAAAGAACACGGATCGTATCGATCTTGGCTACTGGAGAGAAAGTCTCAGAATAGTCGATTCCATATGTTTTTGTGTATCCCTTGGCAACTAGTCGAGCTTTATATATTTCTATTGTTCCATCTGGTTTGTGTTTAATAGTGAAGACCCACTGACATCCAACTGGTCTCTTTCTGTCACACCCTCAAATTCCACTTGCGGGGTTTTACCGCGAGGCGCATGACAAACCAGGATTCAAGTCAACGGTCACAATAAACAACACTATATGCATAACACAAAACCCAAAAGATATAATTATAAAAGCATAAACTGTAGCGGAAGCTTTAAATGTTTACAACCCAAAAGACATAGTTCAAATGTTTAATGAAGACCATGCTCTAAACCCTAGACGCCCGTGCCGACTCGTGCGCCTAGATCCAGTTGTTGCTACCTTAGCGACCTGAGAAAAACATGCCAAAAGACGTCAACATATAATGCTGGTGAGTTCACAGGTTTGTTCAAAAATGTTATCCAAATGTTACCATGTCCATACTATATCAATGCTACCAAGTACGCTAGCTAGGCGTATGTTTTATTACTACTACGATTGGAAACCATTACTGGACACGTTTAGCAATGTTTAGCATGTTTAGCAGCCCGTAATGTTCAGCACGATAATGTTCCTGTTCGAGACAATATGCACCCGCCCGGCCCTCCAAGCCGACGAGTGGGGCAGGTCACGCCCAATAGATCTATCCACATTTCCCCCGTTGTGCAAACCCGCACATTCATGGTTTCCCCCGGGACTTTCCAAAAGATCGTATAGCAATATAAAGTTAAAACCATAGTATGACATATGTTACCAAAACTGTTTAGCGCATGTTTTCTCCCCCAAAAGTTAAAGCAGTAAAAGTGGGGCCGTGAACTCACCTTAGATTGCGTTCCTCAAATGTAAGTAAAAGATGTTTAGCCCTTGATGATCCCTCTACCGAGATCTATCAAAATGTTCACATAAGTGTTCCGACTAATAACCATAAGGTTATCTAGTCCCCGATTGTCCAGATCATAACCAAGTATGTTTTTAAAACGTGTTTACGTGTTTAACCGACACACTAGACCGACCCGACATCCCGTTGGTGACCCATTACCCTAACTAATCAAGTACACATAGATTACACGCAAGGTTCAAGCATAAAACACTTAGTTTGTATCAAAAATCTCATTTTTGTTAACGTAGGGTCGAATGTGACTGTAAGTGGTCGAAGGTGTCCTTATTTGGTCGAATGTGTCTTTGAAATTCCACCTTCGCCCCTTTTCCTCCCACCTTCGCCCACTTGTAGCACCTTCGCCCCTTCAGCTTCCAGGTTCGACCCCTGGAATCCACCTTCGACCGTTCGACTGGTCGAAGGTATTCCAGGTTCGCCCCTGATGTCAGATTTTTCCAAAAACGCGTCGAAAAACATCCGAAAACATCACGAAACATCATGAGTTACAGCAGTCAAGCATCATTAATATATTCCTACGAAACCCTACCAATTTTACCCCAAAATCTATCCGTTTGACAAGTTTCCTAAAATAGTAAATTATGGAGATGTCACATCATCATGCATGAAAATATTACCCAATTAGGAAACTTTCTGAAATCGATCAATAATCAGTTTATCATACTCGAACCATCATGAACAAGAAACCCCTATCATAACCTTATCATAATCATCCAACAACAAACCCTAAATCTAACTAAAAACCCCTTTAATCGCCAAAACACCATCAACAATCAAAGGTAACATGTTTCAATCATAACCCATCATTAATAACAGCCCTAGGTTGTTGTCATATCATCTATACAACAAGTAATCATCAAACAATGCATAATATCATACTAACACATGTTTATTTGCATAAAAACTCATTGTTTATGAATAGGTTTTGGTTAGGAAAGGTTTTTATTCATAAAATAGGTTGATATCAGATCTGGACCCTTGGGGTTTAGATTAAAACAAGTCAAAATTGTTTAAAAAGGATTTGTAATGAAGAACACACCTTAGATCTTCACTTGTAATGATTTAGAGAGTTAGGTTATGAAAAACAAGCTCAAAAACTCCTTCCCCAATGATAATAGCTGATAGAGAGTGTTTGGAGGCGTTTAGGGTTTGTGAAATGGTGAAAAATGGCTAAGGATGGTATTTATACCCAGTCCAGGTTCGCCCAGTTTATGTGGTCGAATGTGGAACTTTTCCACATTCGCCCCTTTTTAATGGTCGAATGTGGAATCTTTCCACATTCGCCCATTTCTCAAGTCCCATTTCCACATTCGCCCATTATTTCCACATTCAGGTCATCAGCACTTTTTAACACATGTTAACAGCACTTTTAACACATGTTAACCTTTTTCCAGTTTGTCGTGTTTAACGCATTCTAACACATCTTAACACATAAGCATGCATCCATAGTCTATACTTAGCATGTTTAGGCACGTATAATCATTTGTACATCATTTAAGCAAGTATAAGCATACAATTCACCACACGACCCATAATCTACACATATACTTAATTAATTCATGTAATGTCACCAACGACGGAACCCGGTACTAATGTATTCCCAAAACGACTCCCAATGATCCTCCAGATCATTGACCCTGGACAATCCTAATTTGACCCGACTCAACTGACCCAGTTAAGTTTGTTTATAAACGTTTCTCGCTAGGGTAGACTTAGATGTTACTATTATGTTTAAGCCGAACATGCCGGGTGTCACACTTTCCAAAGGGAATGGTACATTTCTCCCACGTCTCATTTTTCATAAGCGCATTCATTTCTGTTTCCATAGCATCTTTCCATAGCATCAATGGTTGTATTGAATGGGCTGAGACCACGCCTCCAACTGTCCAGTTTTTTAATATTCGAACGATCATATCTTTCTTTCAAATGCTTATGTGGCGGCATTTTGACAGGTTCACCAGAAAATGATGCTTATGCTGACAACTAGCATTATGTATTTTTTGCCTTCAGCAAAGTGACGAAGAACCCGAAACACCATCATCTGTTGCAGTCACACCCGATGCATCACCGTCCTTTTCTGTTAATGGTGACGATGACAGTTTTATGAATGGAGAACCATTCAACACAACCATTGATGATGCAGCCTTAGATACCACTTGTGCTTCAAATCTTGAAGATATAAATTCACTGTAAACCTTGTTGATTTTCTCTACAAGAATCATAAAGGTTTACATATATATTTATGTAAATTAAATAGGCTTAAGTTGTAGATTTGATGAGAGTACAAAAGTTCAAAGTCAGTTTTGTATTTGTGGGTATGGGTGGGGTGTTAAATCTTTATTCTTCCATGTAAGTAATATTTGGATTATAAACTTTAACAGTTGTTTTAAACACAGTTTATAATGCATTATTTCAGGATGATTATTTAATAGTGTTAGGTTGTTCAGGATGACTTTAAAAGTAGTTTTAGTTTCATCTAAAATATTTTATAGGCATTTAAGTATAGAGGGTACTTAAAATAGGTTGTTCTGTAGTGAATGAAAAAAAATTAAAGAGGTGACCATGAACTCTAGATAGATTGATATTATACAAAACTATAAAAATATAAATTGTATGTAACAAGTTACTTTTTAATTTAATAAACTTTTAACCAAGTCTCCCCACCCCCCGCACACACACCACACACACGATGTGGGAGTTCGGTTGTTTTCCTCGTGCTACGCAACGTGACTTTGGTCATTTACGGCTCGAGTCGTCAGGAACCATAAAAGCAAATATCGATAACTGTTATGATATTATTGATACCGGAAATGATGATGTTTGCTCGTGATTGCTCGGTTCATCATGGTACCACAGTCCACAATGGTAATTGCACTTGATATAGCATACAATCCCAAATGTAATTAATATGTTTATGGTAACTGCACGAGCCGAGCCGAACCGAACCGAGCGGACATTTTCTCGTGCTTGGCTCATTTACAAACCGAACCAAGCCGTTCGGCTCATTTACAACCAAGCCGGAAACCGAGCAAGCATTTTTCGAGCGTACTTTTTTTTGAGCGAGCGGCGAGTTTTTCGGATAATCATAAATTTGAGATGTTTCCTTGAATGTTCTCGCTGCCTAGTGATGACTGAAGTTCAACCGTCCGAGGATGACACTAAGTCTGAGGTCCGGTTATTCGAGAATGAGGCTCAGGTTGAGGCCAGTGAGACGACGAGCATACTACAAAGAACGATTGTCACGTTGTGACGTAGGTTGATAGCGTGAGATGATTGATAGGGGATAACTAATGGGAATAGGAAGTCAATCATGTCTTTTCACGACTTAGGCTTTTACAATTAAACTACGACTTAGGATTTTACAATTAAACTTACTATTAGAAGCTATTGTACAAAGCGTCCTTAACGTAAAAAGTGTAAGAAGCACTTCCATCCATTGATTAGGGTTTGAAAACAAGATGGCATGATCGTAATTAACCAACGCGTTTTAAGAAGTAGTTCACGATTCAATGGTAATTTAGACAAATTACACCTAATAAATTTGATTTTTTTTATAATTATACCACCCAAATCATCTCATTAATTGACAGTTAATTTGATTTGCTACAATCGTGTAAATCATAAAACTCAGGCCTTCAAAACACGAGATTTTGTACACTAAAAAACAGAGAAACATTCAAACAACATCAAACGACCGACGATCAATCGATTAACAACTGATTATGGCTCCAAAACGCAAAACAAGTAAGCAAATCTTCATATTCTTACTTTAATTTTGACCGTTTATGATGAAGAAATGGAAAACCTAAAATTACGTTTCTATGAAACAGGTGAAGCAAGAGAACGAAGAAGCAAAAAGAAAATGACAGGCCTTCAAATGTACATAATACAGGTATGCCTGTGATTGATATTTTTTATTCGTGTTTATGTTGGAAGATGAATAAGATAAGTGATTATGTTTGTGTTTAGGATTTTTTCATGCGTTTTATGATATCATTTAAGGCATTTTATGTTTGTGTTTGATTATTATGATTTCAGATTTTGATGTTGTTAAAAACGCACTTATAGTATCCTAAAACACACTTTAGATCTGTGAATATTGAAATCACAAATTATGACATAAGACGCTTTCAATGATATCATAAAACACATTTTATATGATGTTAGTATTAAGATAAGTTAGTATGACATAAAACGCTATAAATGTTTTTTATAAAACGCATCTTATATGTTGATAGTATTCAAATTACATTTTATGACATAAAACGCTTTTAATTTTTTCATCAAACGCATTGTAATGTTTTTATCTTAATGTCTTTTCCATTGTTGTTTGTTTATTTGTGAAGCAGAAGAAACAAGGAATGTTATAAATCAAAATTGTTCTGATGATGATTTCCAGACACCTATAAAAGATTTAAGTAAACTAAGGAAACAACATGAAAAATCTAAGAAAGTTGTTGAAAAGGAAAAATATACAGAAAATGAAAAAAAAATGAAGAAACAAAGTCTGAAAGATGCACAAATTGAATCATATGATGATTTTTTGAAGCCTTCCAAGAAAGTAAAACACAAAGAAGATAAGAAATCAACGGAAAGACCATTCATTGAATACAGAGATAACAAGTTGAAACTAAGATATTCTCCAGTAGATTTTATAAAAAGTATCAAGGATTACACATAAGAACAAAAACAGGATGTGAGGAGAATGGGTTTTGGATATATGCTAGAAATGAAGATAGATTCAATTCAAACAGGGTTGGGTTACTGGTTGTTGTCGAACTATGACGAAACAAGACAAACAGTTAATGTTGGGAATTGGAAGATCAAGATAACAAGTTCTTTGGTACACGAAAGTTTTGGCATTCCAATGGGAAAGATTCCTGTTTTAGAACATAATAGGCCAAAAGGGGTCAGATTCAACAATAGATGAGTTCAAGGATCAACTCAACACGTCTCAACCAAGTGTTTCATTTGTTTTGCTATTGATAAAAAGAGATGGAAAGGGTGATCGAATGTTTAAACTGAATTCCTAGTGCTATGGAACACAGTTTTTGGAGAGATAACAAAATCAACATAAGTTAACCAAAGATTTTTTGTCAGTATTGATGATGAATCAGAAATACCAAACATGAACTGGTGCTCATACATGGTAGAATGTCTCAACTGAACAAGGGCTGGATGGAAGCAAGATCAATATAATAGGCCCATTGCATTGTTGAGTGTAAGTAATAATTTTGTAAAAACGTATTCACTTTTGGAATAAAATGCATTGCAGTTTAATAAGGTTGTTTTATTTATTTTGTAAAACTTTCAGGTTATTTACACTCATGGGTACAACAAAAGACACAACTCTGCTATTGTCAGGACACCAGCAATTAATTACATTACCTCGACTTCGTTGCAAGAAATGGAAACTCGTCTTTATAATAATGGGCCTTTGACTGATATAGAAGAAGGTGACGATGATGATGCAGGTGATGGTGGAAATGATGAAGGAAATGATGTAGGCAATGATGGAGGTGATGATAGAGATGATGAAGAGCTTGAAGATGAAGAAAGTATACAAGAAAAAAATTCTGAAAAACAAGTTGTAAGTGAAACAGTGAAGGATGTTGTTAATGTTCTTATCAGTATGCAAGAAAGAGAGGTAAACAACAACGAGAATGCAAACGAAGAAGATAAGGATGTTGCTGATTATGAAGATCTAGACTGGCGTGATTTTGACATGGGAACTCAAACACAATAGATGTTTGAATATTGCGTTACACCACCACAACTAAGCGGGGTGGAACGTGACAAAGAACAATTCGAGGCAGCGATGAAAGCTAAAAAGGTATGTATGTTTTACAAAACACATTCTTTATATGTAAAACGCATGTATGAATGTTTTACTAATAATTGGAACAATTTACATATGTTATTATAAAACGCATTTGATTGTTGTAAAACGCATGCATAAGGATGAGGCAAAAATACCTTTATGTGTGAGTAATGTTAGAACGCATGTTATTAGTGTAAAACACATTTTATGTTTTTCACAGTCTTGGATAAAAAAAATGGATAAAAACATTAAAAAATACCTATACATCCAAGAGGAAATGGATGAAATGGTTGAGCAGGCGAGAGATAAATACTTTTGGTCTCCAGAATTGTTAGAGAGGTGTAGGAGATGTAATGCAATTAGAAGTAAATCTTTTAAAGGAAAAGATGTTGATCAAAAAGACGATGTACAAAGAGCTGGTGCTAAACATGTGGTCGGCCTAGAAGATAATCAAGATAATGAAAATGATGATGTGCAACCTGTTGTTGAAGGTGATAGGAGCGTTGTAGAAGATCATAATTCAAAGATGGTTGGTGAGAATATTGTTCAAAAACCCACTGATAGGCTACAGACGATACAACCATGGTCCATAGAGGGTGGATGTTGTTGATAAAAGTATACAAAATGAAGAAATGGCTGAAAAACAACATGTAAGTCCTTCGACAGCTTCTTAAAACGCATTTGGTTATTATAAAACACATTTTTATATATAGTTATTATAAAACACAGTCATTACTTATAAAACGCATTTAGTAATTTTAATAGTGTGAAGTGCAAGCTGCTATGCAAACTGATGTTGAAGGTGATCAAGAAGTTGTTGGAGATGATACATCAAAGAGGGTTAATGAGAATGTTGTTCAAGAGGATGTTGTTGGTGAAAATATTCAGGATGAAGAAATAACTGATACAGCCATCGATATGCTACAGACGATAGAGCCCGATGTATATGGTGTAAAAGTTGTTGAAACTAGATTCAGCCCTCTTGAAGAACAACATAAAGAAGTTGAAGACTAGGCGGATTTACCTGGAGTTCTTGAAAAGCTTCATTTGCTACAACCTGAAACTGAAAACTCCTCCCAGGTGTTTAAGGTTGAGAGAGAGCAGTTAGAGGCGATTAGGGTTTGTGAAATGATGAAAAATTGCAAAGTATGGTATTTATACTACATGTCCATTCGACCTATGCAAGGGTCGAATGAAGTTGATGGGAGGTCGAATGGACTTCCATTCAACTGGTTCGAACCCCCTTAGGGTCGAACCAGTTTCCCATGTTTCCAGTTTTTTCAGTTTTGTCGCTTAAACGCGTTTTAACACATCCTGACACATGAACATGCAATCCTAACATATGTTAAGCATATATAATCACATAAACACCGTTAAAACACATATTTGCATATAATATAACATGTATGGTTCAATCTATCTATATATTACTTAATCTAATTAATGTAATTCACCAACAACGGGACTCAAGATTCGTGTGTGCATATAATAACCCCAATGATTCTCCAAATCATTGAACCCTGGACAATACGTGATGCAATGTAAATTAACCCCTGATAACTCAACTGACTTAGTTAAATGTAACGTATGCAAGACTTGCTAAGGTAGACTGAATAGTTAATGTAAAGTTACTAACCTGAGTTTGCCGGGTGTCACACCACCTCTCGAGCTATCTCTCACAAATCAAAACAACACAACCTCACCAACAACTCAACCCCACCCTTCTGTTTATGATGATATCTCACTTTTTCCTTCCACAACCGGCCCAAATCCCCACAACCAACCTAACCCCATCGGCCCATCTTCACCTCACCCTTCTAGCCCAACAACGACTCATTCCCTTTCAAACCAAACCAAACCCTCCTCACCAGCCCAACACTCCAGCCAAACTAACTCCGCTCCCCATAGCCCACTCACACCCCCTCATTCAAGCCCATTACAATCCTCAAGCCACTCTACCACTATTCCGCATTAACCCGACACCTCTGGTTCAGATTCTTCCAACTCATCTTCATCATACCCGCCTCATAACACTCATCCCATGATAACTCGAGCAAATGATGGCATTTTCAAACCAAAAACCTTTGAAAATCACAATTCCTTTTTCTCCTTACATGTTCCCAAGGGAATAAAAAAGGCTCTTAAACACCCAAAATGGATTGAAGCAATGAACGAGGAATTACATGCCTTGCGTACAAACAACACATGGCATCTCGTTCCTCGACCGTCACACACCAACATCATTGGTTCCAAATGGATTTATATATCAAATATAAATCTGATGGCTCTCTTGATCGCTACAAAGCCCGTCTTGTAGCTCAAGGCTTCACTCAAATACCGGGACTCGATTTCTCACATATCTTAGTCCGGCAGTCAAATCCGCTACCATCCGTGTTGTCCTAAGCCTTGCCACAATCAACAAGTGGAAACTATGTCAATTACATGTAAACAATGCTTTCCTAAATGGCCACTTAACCGAAACAGTTTTTATGGAACAACCTCCCGGTTTTCAAGATCCAAACAAACCAAATCATGTGTGCAAACTCAATCGTGCTCTCTATGGTCTAAAACAAGCACCTCGTGCTTGGTTTCAACGCCTAAGCAACTTCTTGCTTACTCTCGAATTTGAAAATAGTAGATCCGATCCTTCTCTATTCACCTACCAACGCAATGGTATTTTAATTTATCTCCTTGTCTATGTAGACGACATCATTATCACCGGAAATAATGACACCTTTATTACCAATTTCACCACACATCTTGACAAGGAATTCAAAATTAAAGACCTTGGACTGCTTCAATTCTTTCTCGGCTTGGAGGTGATGCACACTGACTCGGGTTTATTTCTAAATCAATCCAAATATGCCTATGACATATTAACTAGAGCCGGTCTTCTTGATTCCAAACCCGTTGCAACTCCTCTCACATCGAATGATGTGTTCCATTCCCAGGGTCATCCCTTTCATGATCCTACTTTTTATCGCTCTCTTGTCGGTGCCCTTCAATACCTCACTATCACGCGACCCAGCCTTTCCTATGTTGTAAACCAAGCCAGTCAATTTCTTCAACAACCCACCACCACCCATTTTCAGTTGGTCAAGAGAATTCTTAGATATGTTAAAGAGACTTTGACTCATGGTTTACATTTTGATAGACCTCCTAACACTACTTTACTAGGTTTTTCAGATGCAGATTGGGTTTGATGTATTGACACTAGAAGATCTACCTATGGCTACTGTGACAACCGTCACCCTCATCTTTAGCAAGTTGTCAATTATAGTCCTTCATGTAATCAAATTTTTCTATTTTAATCCCTGTAAGTTTTGTCATTTTTAAATTTAATAAAAGAGCAAACTCAAAAATTATCATTTACATTTATTATGGATCGTAACTACGTTTTAATAAAATGCGTATGTTGAAACGTTATTCGGAATGGATTTAAAAAAAAAATTCAAGTTTTATAAAGTTTAAAAAAAAACATTTTAAGTTAAGTTGGTTAACTTGGTTAGTTTTTATAAAGGAAAAACTAACTGAAAAACCTTATAAACTAAACAAGTTATAAAGGAGGGACTAAAAGTGTCAAAGTATAAAAGTTTCTAAAAAAAATCTTTCCCTCCTGTTCCCATTCGTTTCCGGCCAAATAGTCGCCGCCGCGACTATTCCTGCGAGACCCAATACCCGTTTTAATGCATGTTAGTTTTTTAAAATGATTTCTAAACGTTTCTCCGTCATTATGCGACTGTTTCAACTATAAATTATGTGTTTAGACGCTGTTTTAATGAGCTATTAATCGGGTTTTTATAGTGTAACCGCCAGAATTTTATTATCGAATCAATGACACGTTTTAGTCGAACAACTATATAAATAATTGGTCCCATTCAGTTTCTGCACTATCATACGACTTAAACCCACAGAAAACATAGCCAAATCGTGTCCAGAACATCTATGATCGGTTCCAAGTTATCGGGTTCTTTTTTTCTTCTCATTCGGTTCTAAAACGACTTTGTAAGTCCTTAAATTCTTTGCCGTTTTGTTTCTTCATCCATTCCGATCAAAAGCCCTTTGTCATTGTTGCTTAATCGTGTCTGAATCGGGTTATTGCAAATTCTAGGGTTAGGGTTCTATGGGTTAGAGGGTGTTTGGGATTGAGGTGGGAAACAACTTATTGACTTATTAGCTTTTTCAAAAAGCCAATAAGTCAATAAGTTGTTTGGGATTGATAAAAGTGCTTTTTGTTTTGACTTTTTGGCATGAGTTAAAAAGCTACTTTTCAAAAGCCACAAAATCCTGGCTTTTGAAACTGCTTTTGGTTTTTTGATTAACAAATTACCAATCTACCCACCCTTCAATTCTTTATTAGGTTATTAAGTATTATCGTCAATGAGCGGCAAACATAAAGCAATTGGCGGCAACCCTCCTACACCTTCAACCTGGTACTCTGACCCCTCATCTGACGGCCAACCCTCTGCTCCAAACAACTGGTACGATTTTTAAAATTTTTGTTTGAAGTTTCGGATTATTTAATATTTAATAACCTCTCTGTTTTAAGTCTTTTTAGTCTTTTTATGCAATAACCCCTCTCTTTTAATTTATGGCACATCATGTTGACGTGTAGCTTTCATGGTGTTTGTAACACCCCAACCGATGGCGGAAACATCGAGGTGTCACGTAGTGACGATTGTTCAATAGCACATGGACTAAATTGTAAATATTAATAGCAAATAACTTCCATTATTCAAAACGAAATACAAAGAGTCTTAATAGAAATCTCAAACATAAATATTAAATGTTCAACTTTTTATTTAAGCACTAGGTCCAGCCTAAGCGTGAAAGCATGAAACATCAAACGTCACCTGAAACATGTACAAAACAATTTTGTCAACACATATAATGTATTGGTGAGTACATCCGTTTGATATATATAGTAAGGTAAACTTTAGCAATTCGTGTGTTATTTTGCAAGATGTAATAAGTGGTATCCGGGTCAAATCAACCCTATGAAAAGAAAGCAGATATATATAGTATGCGCTAGTAGTAATGTAATACATAGCAATGACGAGGACTCTCAACAGAGTCACAAGGGTATAAACCATAGTACTATTCATTGAAATGCCAGGCCGCAACGGTTAATGATTTGACAGGTCATAGATACACAAAATGACACAAGCAAACACACATAAGAATTGCTATTTTAGTAAAAGGAATTATAAACTTGATAGTAAGTACATGAGTCACCCCAAATTAGTAAAACAGTAAAAAGGGGAAAGATATACTCACAGTTAGCGAAAGCGATCAAAATCCACTTAAGCGGTCGTGAGCTAAGTAATGAGAATTCCGAGGAATTCAATCTATAATGTGTAAGAATACTAATAAGGAAAAGTCTAAGAGTCTAAAGTAACTAGGGTCTAAGGCATTAGGGTTTGCTAAGTCGATTTGGGGAATTAGAGATTTTATGATTAGTCGAATTAATGTAAAAGTTGTATATTAAAAATAATATACCAAAGTTTGTAATATGATTTAGGTAATATAATTATTACCGATTAAATATTTAGATAACAATATGTTTGAATAATTAAGACAAAATAATTTAGTTAGTTACTTTAACTAAATTAAAATAATACGATAATCATAAATATATAAATAAATAATTTTTGTGTTACACAACGATTCAACAAAAAAATAATTAAGACATTAAACCATACGAGTATTTCTATTTTATAAGAAAAACATTTATAAAATAGATGTTTAAATTGTATAAATAAATAAATGTTTTATTATGTCTAACTAAACGTAAATAATACTAATAATACTATACGTGATCCAAAAATATTTATTTTATAGAAAATGGATGATTTCTGATGTAAACATATTAGAATAATTTTCCCATAATTTATATAAACTTATTTATATTTAAAAACTGATTTAATGAGATTAAATCATGTTTAAATGATTAAAAATGGGAAAATAAAAAAAATAAATGTTTTCTTGACCAATAATTTTTATTTCAGTTGAGAATGGTTAGAAATAATTACTCAAAAAGTTTGAGATTAAAATCATTAAAAATGAATTTTTTATCAATTATTTATGATTAAAACAATTTAATTCAATAAAAATATAAAAATAAAACATTTTTCAGAAAATAAAAATGTGGAAATGTTCTTTATGATGTCAAGAAGCTACACCTAAATTTTCATAATTTTTGGGCAAAAGATGAATTTATTATGAATATTTTAAGATATATATATATATTTATAAATAAATAACAAAAAAATAAGAAATACAAAATCTGAAAAAAAAAAAGAAAAAAAAAACTCTAAATGTTGCAGCCATGGGGACTCGAACTCGGCTCCCCCTTGTGCAACCTTGAAGATCTAACCACTACACCATCTAGTCTACTTGTTGTTTTAAATCAAGGATAATTCCATTTAAACATTATTAGTATGTTCATCTTCTTCCCCAAATCTCTAAGAACCCTAACCCTAACATCCAAAATCAATACCTCGATTCAGACAAGAAAAACGAACAGAATCATAGGGCTTATGTTCCTACAGGGCCGATTAACATGATTGTAACAAGGAATTACTTACAATTTCACGTCTTGAAGCCGAATAAAAAAAAGAAAGGGGCGCGACTTATGGGTTCAATTTGGAGCTCTCTATACTCGTTCAAGGTGGAATTTTTTTGTGGGTTTATAAAGTGTGGATGTGCAGAAACAAGATGGTGCTAACAATTTATATATTGGTCATCAAAAACGCCCATTTTAATGGGTTTTAAAATTCCGGTCGGTTACCCATAATTTTAAGTTTCAATCGACTTCCTTGACGCGTTATAGAACCATATTAATGAGGGAAAATGATGGGTTTAAGTGGAGAAACGTATACCCGCTTTAATTTCTTGTTAAAACCCCCAATTTAACCATCCTAACCTCGCCGGAGAAGAAATTCCGGTCGCCGGAAATGCGGCCGGATTTTTGTTATATTTTTTTTTTCAGCTTTTCAACTTTGGAGGTTTGGCAGATTTAGTCCCTCATGTTTAACCTTGTTAGTTTACTATATAACTAAGTTAGTTTTCCTTTAACAAACCTTAACCAAGATAACTAGATTAAACTTAAAACTTTTATAAAACTTTTTTTTTATATAAAAGATTTTACGAACACGTTTACACATACTCATTCGATTAAAACTTATACCCGGTCCATAATAAATAAATATAAATGTTAAATTTTTAGTTCGCTCTAAAATTAAATTTGAAAACGACGAAACTTATCGGGATTTTAATGGAAATATTTCAAGGGTTATTTTTGTAAATCTGACGAAAGACGAGGGTGACGGATGTCACAGTGTTCCTCCTAGCCCTATAGGCATGGTGTCTTTAGTAGGTTCTGAGTTTTTTTGTTTCTACTTGATTATAATATTTAATTCATAAATACATAAAATAATGAAAAATATATTATCAAATGCAAAGATGCTATAATATATGTCTAACATTGATATTTTCTTGAAAAAAATTACATGTCAGATTAGTTTTGTATATAATGGATGAAAACCAATGCCATGATCATCATATGGATGAAAGATTATGTCATATTAGTTGAACGCTTCCTTAGCTTATTAGGTTTGATGTTTATTGTTTAAGCCTTGTAATTATTTGATTATTTTGATGTTTGACATCTTCTTGTTTTATATTGTGGTAATACGTAATTATCAGATAATGGATGAAAACAACCAAAATGTTGTTGACTGTGAAACATCAAACAAAAAGATTAAACAAAAAATCGTGTGGGACAATGCAACATTCATGGTGTTTATCAATTCTTGCTTGGTTGAAAAAGATAATGGGAATAGACCCGGTACTCACTTCAATAAGATTGGTTGGGCGAATTTAGAAAAAAAAACAATGAAGGAAAAAACAGGCAAAAGCTTTGATAAAAAAAAACAACTTAAGAACAATTTTTTTTTAAAGTAATTCTTTTTTTATTATATTAGAAAAGCAACAAGAATTACAAGTGAGGCGCGGGTAAACGGGCAACAAGCTGCGCCGCAACCCCTTTTTGAATAGCAAAGCCTACTCTATTAAATATAAAGCTTGTGTCCTTGGCCGCAGGAGAGTTACTCTGCACCACCTTCTGCACTCGATCTAAAAACCGGATTGCATCGGGAGCAAGGCCCCCAAATGTGTCAAAAGCAAAGGGCACAAAGACGTGTTGGTTTTCAAGACAAGCAGCTTCATGTTTGTCAACTTTCTTGGATTCAGCTTTTAAGACTGCTTGCCCTGCCACAAACCCCGAATCCCGAAGTCCCACCAAAGGAGACACCCCTGTGAGATCAACGCACGCGTGTTTTCCCTGCGCCCACCCGAACACAAGGACATCCGCTGGTCTTAGGGTGGACCGCCCCTCAAGTGGAACAAATGGGACAATATGAAAAAAGATTGGAAGCTTTATGACCGCTTAATAAGGCTTGAAACTGGAATTGGTGGGACAAGAAACTTAATCGAAGCATCGTCTGAGTGGTGGGAGGAGAAAATAAAGTTAAGTTAAACTATTATTGTTAATAATTTGTAAGTTTGATTGCATCGTGAAATCTGTGAATTACTCTATTTATCTTGTAGGCAGATAAAGAGTATGCCAAATTTAGGGAAACAAATTTGGAGATATATGAGACACGTTATGCTCGTTTGTTTTGGGATTTTGTTGCTGTTGGAGATCAGACTATGACTCCGTTACAATTTAAAAACAACTAGCATGGAATCCCACGCTTCGCGGCGGGGTCGTAGGAGGCTGTTGGTGCAGCTATATTTGTTACATGATATATCGATGGCTAATGACGGTAAAATTAAGCAATCAGCACGGTTAAGTAAGCATGTATATAGTGAAAGTTATCTTTAACTACAATAAGGTAAATAAAAATATACTTTAACATGTTATTGGTATATTTTAAAGGTTAATTTCTTTAATCATGTGGTCTGTGGGACTTGAACTGAAAACCTCCCACAACCTAGGTATTTTAACACTACACGGTGTGGTCATAGAGTGAAGGGGGCATGAAACGACATTTGGCAATCATCTCACATTTTGCCCACACTCATGGAAATCTCCCCTTAACCTGTAACACGCCACATACAGTGTGGTAATGGTGGCGTGAAAGGTCTCCAAATCACCTTCCAACCCCCCCCCCCCCCCCCCCCCTCGTGTAGCCTAAAGGCTTTACCTTTGCAGACTTTTAATCTAGATGATAGGAGTTAGCTTTTATTATAAATAGGTTAACTAAATAATAAGTTAAATAAAAATATTAAACTTATAAAAAAATATAAAAGAACAAATATTTGTTAAAAAAGAAAAGAATAACAAACTTTAAAAGTTGTATAATAACTCTATCAAGATTTGGATGCCGAAGCGAATGATTGTTAAAACTTTAACATGATACATCTATTAAAGCTCAAAAAGCTCAGAAGTGTAAACATAAATCATTTATATAAAAGTGAAGTATTAAATTTCAAGGGTCGTACAAGAAGTGTGTTAAAATTTAGAGTAAAAATGTAAATTAATTAAATAAAATTTAGAGTAAAAATGTAAATTAATTAAATAAAAGGAAAACAATAATAGTATATTTTGTACTGTTCACGCAATGTGTTTTGTTATTTAGTATAATAGCAATCCGAACGAATTTCTAGGTGAAGGAGAGAGTGATGACATAAATTTTGGTGATGATGAGGCTTTGTTTCCTAGTTTCGTTGAATGTAGTTCGAGTAAAAGGAAAAAATCTAAGGATGTTGCCAACAACCGATCGACAAAAAGTAAAACTTCAGCTTTTGAGGAAAAACTAGATGTCGTACTAGATGCCTTAACACAAAAAAGTACACAAACTTTTTCACCAAATAATCTCTCTCCAACACTAGAAGATTGCATGAACATTGTCATGACTTTTCCCGGTTTCAACGAAGGTTCCAAAAAGTATTCAAAAGCATTGCTTGTCTTCGTCAAAAAACAACATCGTGAAGCTTTTATGTTTCCAACGACTCACGAAGCAAAGATGGGGTTCCTTAACTTACTTATGGAAGAATGATTTTTCATTTGACATTATATTTTATCATTTGAGAATGTATATTTGTATTATCGTTTGACATTATATGTGTTAGTTTTTGACATTTTATATTTGTATTTTCGTTTGACATTAAATGTGTTAGTTTTTGACATTTTATATTTGTATTTTAGTTTTGATATATTTATGATATGTAGGATGGATAGTGACAACTCTGATTCGTATGATGGTGATGAAGAATGTTGGGTGGACGAGGACACAGAATTCAAAAAGTTATGTGGAATAGTTCTCAAAGGGATCATAAAAACTCGTAACTTGCGTTACGCACGCACGCCATGTCACACCTTAGATCACACAGAAACATATTTATTAATGAAATATTAAATGGCCATCCTAGACGGTGTTATGAAATATTTAGGCTGCATGTACCAGTTTTTAGACAGTTATGCACAGAGCTTGCTACTAATTATGGATTGAAATAAACACGTAATATGTCTATTGAAGAATCGGTCGGAATATTCTTGATGAATTTGGCTCATGGATGTACGAATAGGTTTGTACAAGAATCTTTTAATCATTCAGGGGAAACCATTCATAGACACTTTCATAGAGTTTTGACAGCCGTGCTTAAGATAAGTGTCGACATCATAAGGCGAGCCCCAAACTATAATGATGATGTACCCGTATATATATTAAATAATCCCCGATTTTATCCAATGTTCATGGTAGTATCCATTGTTTCACTTATTTTGATAGTATTCAAACTTTAACAAATGATTTAATTATGATATCTTTTTGTATTTGTAGGATTGCATTGGCGCTATAGATGGGACACACGTGAGGGCATTAGTTCGACAGAGCGATCAAGCGAAATACATTGGTAGAAAGGGATATGCTACACAAAATATAATGGCCGTATGTGATTTTAACATGTGCTTTACATTTGTATGGGCCGGATGGGAGGGGACCGCACATGACACAAGAATTTTCAATGAAGCCTTACGGAGACCAAAGATTCATTTTCCACATCCAATGGGTGGTTAGTATATTTTGATAGTAATGCAATTTTTATGTTTGTAATACTTGTTTGAAATGAGTAACAATTGTTAGTTTTATTTGCAGATAAATATTACGTTGTTGACGCTGGATACCCCAATACTAAAGGGTATCTTGCTCCATATAAAGGAACGAACATTCGTTATCATCTACCAGATTTTCAACGTGGACAACCTAGTGCTATGTGTGCTCCTCGCGAATCGAATGAAACATTTAACTATCACCACTCATCACTACGAAATATCATTGAACGAACTTTTGGAGTATGGAAAGCTAGGTGGGCGTTATTGAGAGATATGCATGTTAATTACAAGTACGAGCACCAAGTGAGTATTGCAATAGCATCGATGGCGGTCCATAACTTTATTAGAAAAGCTGGTAGGTTTGATGAAGCATTTAACCGGGCACAACAAGAATCATACAATCCTACAGAAGGTAGTACTAGTAACGAAGCTCAGGAAGAAGGTCCAAGTACACATCGTAAGAATAATGAAAATATGCATATGGCAGCGATACGAGACATTATTGCGGAAGACATAATGAAATCGCGAGGATGAATGTAGTGTAACATCATTTTAGTATTTTTTTTATGAGTTATTTATAAGTTGTATGAGCATAATATTATCATTTTGGTATTTTTTAGGAGTTATTTATAATTTGTATGAACTTAATATTATCACGATCTAGTAAAAAAATTATAAATTTGTTAAAGTAAATTATATTATGTATTTTTATGATTCTATTTTTTGTTAAAAAAACATGTTAAGTATTATAATTCTATATGTAAAAAGTAGTAAATGATGTTAAATATATAAGAATGTCCATTTTTGTCATTTTACGTGAATAAGCTAAGCCAAACACTTTTTAAAAAACAACTTATTAACTTTTCTCACCCCAAAAGCAATTCCAAACACTTTTTGAAAAACTCCGTTTGAAAAAAGTTATAATCTAATAAGCACTTTTGAACAAAAGCACTTTTAGAGTTAAATAAGCAATCCCAAACACCCTCTAAGTTATTTGGGAAGAAGAATGACTTTTACTTATGTTTAAATATATAACTAAGCCATTAATTTCAACCAAGATGCATTGTAGTAGAGTGGTAATGTGTGTGGTGTGTTGTGTTGGGCAGACTCAGGTTCGATTCTCCCCAGAATCGGGTCTGAACCTATTTTTTTATTTTATCTTTTGGCATTTCTTTTATATATATTATTTCCTTTTATACATATAAATACATTTATATCTTAAAATAACTATAACTAATTCATTTTTTATCCAAAAATTATGAAAATTTAGGTGTAACATCTTGATACCCTAAAGAAAATTATCACATTTTTATTTTCTGGAAAATACTTTATTTTGTATTTTTCTTGATTTAAATTGTTTTAATCATAATTAATTGATTAAAAATTCGTTTTTAATAATTTTAATCTCAAACTTTTTGGAAAATTATTTCTAATCATCATGGGCTGAAATAAAAAATATTGGTCAAGAAAACAATTATTTATATTGGTTTGTCTATTTTTAATCATTTAATCATTTAAATATGATTTAAATGCATTAAATTGGTTTTAAATATAAATTTAGAAAAATTATGGGAAAATTATTTTCATTGATTTACATCAGAAAGTATTCCATTTCTTTAAAAATAATATTTTTGGATCATAACTTGTATTTTTAGTCTTATTTATGTTTAACTAGACATAATTAATCATTTATTTATTTATACTATTTAACATCTGTTTTATATATACTTTTTCTTATAAAACAGAAATATTTTTATGTTTGAAAGTCTTAATCCTCATTTGTTTGGATCATTGTGTAACTCATAATTATTTGTTCAAATATTTATGATTATTGTATTTATTTACAATAATTTAGTTATAGTAATTAACTAAATTATTTTGTCTTAATTATTCAAAACATATTTCTATCTGGATACTCAATTGGAAATATTTAGACTATCGTATCATATTCATAGAGTTTAATCATATACTAATTTCATATACAAATATAATATCAATTTAATTTATCGCAAAACCCTAATTCCCCAAATCGACTTAGCAAACCCTAATGCCTTAGACTCTAGATACCTTAGACTTTTTAAGTCACTTATCTCATTAGTATTCTTATACATATAGGTTGAGTTCTTCGGAATTCTTAAGCCTTTTGTGACGAACTTCCTTGGATTTATCACCTAGCAAAATTGTGAGTATATCTTTCCCTTTTTCATTTTACTGTTTGGGGCTACTCATGTACCTTATGTCAAATTACTATTTTTTTTCATTAAGTGCAATTCTCATGTGTGTTTGCTTTGTGTTACTTTGTGTATATATGACTTGTCAAAATCATTAACCGCTACGGCCTAGCATTTCAATTAATAGTACTATGGTATATACCCCTTGTGAGTCTGTTGAGGGACCTTGGTCAATGCTATGTGTTTCATTACTACTGTTAATAGCGCATACTATATATAAATTTCACTTCACTCTCATAGGGTTGATTTTGACCCGGATACTACTTAAATACATAATTGCAAACGGTATACAACACATGAATTGCGAAATGTTTTTCATACTATATGTATGCAAAACAGGGTATGCTTACCAATACATTTTTGTATTGACCTATACTATTTGGGTACATGTTTCAGGTTATTTTTTAGTCGCCTTTTTAGCTTTTGGAATTTATACTTAGATTTTGGATTCATTGTATTTCAGTTTAGATTGTTAGTTTGAATCATTGTATCCTTGTATCTCATTTCAATGTAATAAACTATTTAATTCAATGTATTCAAATTTACACTTTAGCACCATGAGATATTGAGCAATCGTCACTACGTGACACCTTGATGTTTCCACCATCGGATGGGGTGTTACAGCTACTGTATCTACTTAGGTGGAAACTTGGTCTCTTGGAGTGCAAAGAAGCAGCCTACAGTCTCTCGGTCTAGTTGTGAATCCGAATATAGAGCTATGGCAAACACGGCAACAGAAATCATTTGGCTCACAAATCTCCTACGAGAACTTAAAGCTCTACCACCAGGACGTCCGACATTATTGTGTGATAACAAGAGTGCTTTGTTCCTAACTCAAAATCCGATCTCTCACAAAAAGAGCAAAGCACATCTGCGTAGACAATCATTTCGTTCAGGAACTAGTTGCCGTGGGTCGTATTCACACCAAGTTTATCTCCACCGACAAGCAAGTTGTGGATATCTTCACAAAAAGTATTCCAAAACCTTTATTTGAGCAGTTTCGCACAATGCTTCGTCTAGGTCAACCGGCATCTCGCATTGACGGGGGGTGTTAACATATCCCATTGATTGTGATTTGTATATTTCTAGGAAAAAGAGATATTCTCTCCTTCTTTGTTGTAACATCTTCTTGTATTTAAACTTGTACAATGATCAATAGAAACCATCAAGGTTTTACTATTACCATTATCACAAGTATGAAAGAGCCACCAGTTGTGGCGGTGATGAAACCAGAAGCCGCCGGGTTAGAGGGTGTGGCGGCAAAAAGTCAAACTAGAGCAAAGGAAGAGGCAAATCCTGAAAAGTCCGTATTTGAATTGAAACTTGACTCGTTTGACGCAAAGTGAGAAGTTGTACTGATCTTGGGATTAAAGAAGCAAAAGATTTAGTTGAAAAAGCGCCCGTGGTGTTCAAGAAAGGGGTGACTAAAGAAGAAGCTGAAACAATAATCGAGAAAATGAAAACCATTGGTGCCAAAGTGGTGATGGAGTAAACATCAAATGCAAAAAAGAAAAAAAAGTTGAATATTTTGGGATCTCTTCTGCATTTGAGGTGTCCCTCAATCCTTAAATTTCATTTTTTGTAGGAATTATTTAAAAAAAAAAACGAATGGGTTTTGTTAGCTTTTAGGCATCTAGCAACATACTTACACTAATGCATGTTTATGAACTATTTTCAAGTGGGAAAGTTTGGTTTGCTTTTCTGTTATTGTTCTCTTGAGAGTTGAGATGTATGCTAATTACTGAGAACAAAAATTTAATAATATGATACTCGATTGATGTTAATGATTTGGGTCTTTGTATGGACTATGACATGGTTCCCAAAATTATGTCACTGATGCGCTACACGTTTGATAAAATAATATTCTTAGAGGTAACATTGTCTACATCTTACCTTCCCTAGATCCTACCTTAGCTTTGCTATTGGTAGGATTAACTGAGTATGATGATGATGATTTCTTTCATAGCAAAGATAACTAGGCTTTAATATAATTACCTAACCATGTGTTCCGTTTCAAGTAATGATATGATTCTTTTGATGTTAATTGACGTCTTACAATTAGTTTGCAGTGTTTGTAGTAAACAAGTATGTAAAAAGTTGCTACAATGAATCTGAGTTACTTGACACGTCTTCTAGCGTTAATCATTTTTGTTAGAGCGAATTATTATGTCTTGAATTTTAAATGTGGCGACTAGGCAATTAATCTATTTTGAGTAATTGGTTGTACCGCCACAATTACCATAGTTGAAGTTGGTATTGTTGGGTTCATGTAAGCAAAGAAGGCCATGGTTATCAGTTGAAACCAAGTTGAGTTACTGATTGGTGTGCGGCTAAAAGCTGAGAATGTGGCGAGGAGCATACCGAAGCTACAGATGATACTGAGCCAATGATATCAAGCCAGGAGAGTTGTTGAGTCCTCTGGTAATGGCCATAGAAACCTCAACAACAGATGGGGTAGAAACACAGGTTTCCCAAGCATTTACTTGTAATCGTTACGAAGAAAATGAAGTACATTTAGTGTAATGGGGTTTAATTACCAAACCATTTCAGTTAATACCATTCATTGCAATGGTCAGTTTTAACTACGCCTTGGTAGTTCATGAAGAGTATAATGAACTTCAAGCTAATAAAGGTGAACTTTGCGGTGAGAAATTATGTAGAATTGACATGTTTGACATCCAAAGTTATTTCTAAATTTAAAAAATAAAGATGTGTTTTTTTTTTTTCTTTTGTTGTTTGTTTGATATTGAAAGGAAAAGGGGGTGTAGAAGTAGTGATGTTTTTCAATTTGATCAATGCTATATGCATTGAATAAAATGGTACCCAATGGTTCTCGAGTAGACGAGTATAAATTTCATAAAGGCTTAGTTGAAACACAACGCATGTATTATTAAATCAACATATTCGTGTTTTATACATTATCATAGTGTTGTATTGCAACCCATTTGTGGATCCCGCTGCAACACGCGGGTAAACCCACTAATAGTTATTAAATACGAAATTATATTTGTAACTCTTTTTAATCAATTTGTTTTTTTCCATCAACTAACAAGATCACAACTCCCGTATAAATATGTAGTTACATAAAAAAGTCTATTAAAACAATAAAGTATTATCTACTATTTAGGGTTGCTTAACGAGCGAACTAAGCTGAACCAACTTCACCTTGAAGTTAAACTAGTCAAGCCAGCTCGGCTCACTCAACTAGTGTATTCTCTAAAAGCTGAAATTTGAGTTAGTGCTCGGCTCGTAAAAAGATCGAGTCAGCTCATTACTCGTAGAGTTAACCCGTTTACTAATTTTTACAAAAATTGACAAACAAAAATATTTTCTCCACCAAAATGCTAAATTTATTAACATATTTAACTAGCCAACAAGCTTAGGCTATTCGGTATACTTTCACGCTTCTTCATTCCACGTAGACATCTTTAACACTTACATCACTCATAACGCCCTCCACGTTCCTCAAAAAAAATGGCCCCCTTCTATTAACATGTAACACCCCAACCGATGGCGGAAACATCGAGGTGTCACGTAAGAATGATTGTTTAGTAGCACATTGTATTCAAGTTTTAATTGAAATTTATTTAAAGTAAAATATCCAAAATTTGAAAATACATAACAAAGTCTTGAATGAAATTCTAGTACATCAAATAACCAAACAAAGCATAAACTTCAAATATCTCCTCATGCTAGCTCTAGACTTCAAGCATCATTATTTCCTGTTGAGTTTGGAAAAATGGGGGGGGGGTCAACTAGAGGTTGGTGAGAATACATAAGCCGTGTCAAGCAATTAAGTTTTAGAATAATAAAAGTTTAGCAATTCATATGTCTATCGTAAGTTTAAGTCTGCATGAATAAACATGAAGTATAGTATGCACATAATCAAACCTCCGACAAGTTTAGGTCCATCCCGCATCCACGGTTCACCTTAATATCACGTTGGAACGATAACAATCACCCGCGCTCCCCATAAAAGATGGTCAACGAATCTAGGTGGGATTGTCAATCCAATAGATCTATCATTGAATATCGTCGGCTTGGCCACAGCTAATGATTATGTAAGTTTAAGTTTAAGTCTAATAGTATTTGTCTAAGTCATGAGGCATTAAAGTTTATAACTAGACATGTATGTAGAATTGCTTAAGTATAAAGTTTCAAGTATAAAGAATTGCATAAACAAGGTTACTTAAACTCACCTTAGCAAAGTGTTAAGTCTCGTGAAATAGAATATGTGTAGCCCAACGTTGCCAAGTATTACCCTATGTTTAAGGTAATAAATAAGTCTAAGTCTTTCTAGTCTACAAGTATTTTCTAGGGTTCCTAATTTGGGGATAAGTATTCGTTTAATTATTAAATAAATTGTTTAATAAATAAAAGAAATTCGAAAAAAATAAATAAACAAAAGTCTTTTTGTAGGTTTTTGATTAAGGATGATCACATTAGAAGGTTTTAAGTATGAAAATAATTTTTATAAAATAATTTTCTTAAAAATTGAATATTTAGTCTATTTATTTCTATTTTGTCAAAATATAACTTTAATATCTAAAAATATTAAATTTAAAGAATTTTTAAATTAAAATTTGTATTTCTGTGCTAAATGGACAGAAATAATTTATATAAAATTTTGGTGCAAAAATATTGAAAAATGAATTTATTATGATTTATTTATGATTAAAATAACAAAAATCGATTAAAAATATTAAATTAATGATTTTTCAGAAATAAAAATCATTTCTGGAATGTCTATTGTTTTATAAACTTAGGATAATTTTTGTAGAATTTTATAAAATCGTTTTGATATTTTTATAGAATTTTATAATTATAATAGAATAAACTTGTAATATTTATTATATATAATAAATAAATAATTTTTGGAAAACTAAAAATTGTATGATAAACTTTTCTATTAGAATATCATAAAATAATTTTTGTAGAATTTATAAAGCAATTTTAGTATTTTAAAACCATTTTTTAAAATAATAGTGAATATATATAAGTATAAAGGGTTTAAAAAAAATGTTTGTATGTGCTAGGGGTCGAACCCGCGTCAAACCCGGGTCAGGGTTTTAAATCACAAGCCCAGACCAGTTGGTCTGGACCCTGAGAACGAATAATCTAGGTTCGAATTAATTAAATAGTCTATATGAATCAGTTATATAATCCTTTTAAAAAGAAAGAAAAGAATGCGTGGAAAGAGGGACTCGAACCCTGGCCGTGGCCGGTTCGTGTTTTAGTGAAAAGATCCACACCAACTGATCTACTGATCAGTTGGTGATGATTGTTGTTCTGTATAATATAAATATCAAGGTCTGCAACATGAATATCCCCAAATTGAATCGTATGAACCCTAGGTTTTACAATAATCAAAACGAACAAGCAATAACCCGATTATTCATGGGGTTATTGATTTTCTATGGCCGATAAACAAAACCCAACAAAAAAATTAAACTTACGAACTGAAATCGTGGATGAAAAGCTCGGTCAAACTTAAAGTCAAACGCGAACACAAGGATACTAGAATGAGGGTTTTTAACAGAAATTGAGAGTAGGGAAAGAGTATTCGGCGAGTAGAGATGAAGAATGAGTGTTCAATTTATAGTGTAACACTCGTGTGATCGATTTGGTAAGGTTTGGCCCGTGGTTAAATACAATGACGCGATGATTGACACGATTATGGTATGCTTTGATGATGATTATGCGTGTTGAGTACGCGTATTAGTCAAACAATCAACAATGTTTACCATAACAGGATTTGGAAACACAGATTGATTGTGTAATTGTGGGAGATTGGATCGAATAGTCAACTTCACATCTAAACACAATATATATATATATATATATATATATATATATATATACCAGTCAGAGTTAAAGCCAAGTTAAGGCTGTAGACCAGCTGGTTATGTCTTGTGTTTGTGTGAACCGGCCTTGGGCACGGGTTCGAACCCCGGCCCAGGCTTTTATTTTTTTGACATTAATTTCACCATTATAATAGTATTATATATTTATAGTATGGTTCTAAGAGTCCAAACGCGTCACGAAATATTTTTAAAAGGGACGATAATGATAAAAATTCGACGTTTTATTAATAACTATCGTAACGTACATAGAATTAAATGTGAAATGTTACAGTCTCCCCTACTTTTAGGAACTTCGTCCCGAAGTTGGAGTTGGAGAGTCTGGTGGGAAAAGATGTGGGTACTTAGACTTCATCTGGTCCTTGCGTTCCCAAGTGAACTTTGGACCTCGTTTAGATTCCCAACGAACCTTAACGATCGGAATGCGATTGCGCTTGAGTTTCTTGACTCCAGTATCCACGATCTCAACGGGTTTCTCGATAATGTGCATAGTTTCATCGATTTGCACATCCTCAAGAGGGACATGAAGGTTCTCATCTGCTAAGCATTTCTTGAGATTCGAAACGTGAAAAGTTGGGTGAACATTGCCTAACTCAGGTGGAAGATCAAGTTTGTAAGCCACTTTTCCAATTCTGTCAAGCACTTTGAACGGGCCTACATATCGAGGAGCTAGTTTTCCCATTCTACCGAAGCGAATTACTCCCTTCCAAGGAGATACCTTAAGAAGTACAAGGTCCCCGACTTGAAATTCCAAGGGCTTATGACGTTTATCAGCATAGCTCTTCTGTCGACTTCTAGCCTTGAGAATGTAACGACCCTGGCTGACGGAGCCGGGTCGTCGGGTCGGGTTATCGGAGCTACGCAGCGGAACTCGGGATAATAACAGTCTTTAGTCTTCCAAGATCCACGTCATCATATCTGTTGGGTTACCTGAACACATGCCAAAAATAGTTTCTGTCAACATAAATTTGGTGAGGTCGTGTATTTTATAAAGTGAATGGCCAGTTCGTTTATTGATAATTCTTTTATTTAAAATATTCTTTTATAAACATGCTTTACAATTATAACTTCTGGAGGGGAAAATATATTCTATTATATCAATTCGATTATATGTCAATTCTAATATATTATTCCGATTATATTCTATTGGTTGTCATTCCTATCTATGGTATCACTCTGCTTGTGGTAAATATAATTATTTCTACCCTCTACTCGGGTAAAACTGGTTCTTGTCCTCTAGTTGGACAAGAAAGGAAATGGCGATACCGTCCAGTACTGTCCTTGTCGTTTCTATTACCCCCTTTTTATTATATAACTTTTATTAGTAATCATTCTTTTATGTAAAGCATTATTATGTTTTCTTATAAATGACATGTATTCCCCCGAAAACACTTAATAAAACAGTAAAAGTGGGGAGTTCACGATACTCACAGGTTTGCGTTAATCTCTAGCTAATCTTCTTATTACAATTATATTTCATATATATATATTGATACGTGTTACGCGGGGGACTTGTTAGATTGTAATACTTAGGCTATATATATCATATATATAATTTATATATATAGAATTCAGTATATATTAGATAGTCCTAAACTCGGGGTTTATTATTGACACGACACGGACATCCTAAATCTAGCTGGCCATTACAGCTTGGCGTTCAAAATATATACAGCTGGCCATTACAGCTTGGCACACGAACCTAAAGAACTCTAGACACGAACTTACCCGGATGATGGCTCGGCGGAGCATATTATTATAAACCCGAGTCTAGTATATCGTCAATATATCAAATTGTGTATATATAAACGTATATATTTTATATATGATTATTATTCTCTTATTATTATTATCAAGTCCGTACGTTATCCGTATTATATATATATATTAGTATAATTCTAATAATATTCCTCGTCTAGCTATTGGACCGGGTTCTATTCCGGGTGTTGGCCGAGTCACTGAGTCGACTCGGTAACGACTCGTATTCTTCCAATTCAATGATCGGTACCTCGCAATCAATATAATCACCGTGTTAATAAATAGATTACAAGTTCGTGACCAATCAACCAATAGGAAATAGTGACCGAATCTTACCGAATTATTATCGGAACATAATCGGGAGTTGACCGGAAAGTGACCGGAAGTTAACCGAACTTCCGATGGGTACCTTGCAATAATTATAACCATCATTAATAATTGATTATAACATCAAGGAACCAAAATAACTAGAAAGAGGCAACCCGAAGCATGATCCAAACATACATAATTGGATCATAACCCAATCCATCTTATTATTATCGGTTTAAATACCGTATACACACAATTGGTTATATGGCTACGGGTTCAATACCATATTCACAACCACACGTATATGATTTGAAAGATGATTGGTGGTTCACGAGTACAATTCTGAACAGAAAGATTGATTAAGCCCCGATGACAGTCACCGGATCTTGGTGACTGTCCGTTTTCCTAAACACAAGAGAACCCAGTCGGACACATAGGATAACCGAAAGAAGCTTGTAGGTGGTTATTAAGAACTGGTCGGAAACAGAAGAGTGGTTCTGGTTGGTTACCCAGATTCACGGCAACAGTCACCTTAACCGGTGACTGTTTGATTCCACTAATCAAGAACTCAGAGATGGTTGTAGGTTTTTGATGCTTCGATGATAATTATAAAACAGAGGGTTATGGTTCGGTTGGTGGTTATTGGTTACCGGGTTGGGGTTATCGAGTAAAAAGGAGAGAAGGTTGATAGTGCTTACCGGAGAAGTGAAAGGGGCGGCTGCCGGAGAGGTGACCGGAGGAGGAGGCGGCAGAAGCTGGCCATGGTTCTCCGGTGAGAGGCTTCTTGATCAGAGAGTTTATAATCAAAACACACTTTGTGTGTGTATATAATATGTACAGAGAGAGAGAGAGAGCAGCGAGAGATTAAGAGAGAGGGGTTTTTATAGGTAAAGACGAATAGAGGGCGTTTGGCAACGGGGATAATAGCTGGGACTCGGGTGTTTGGTAATGGGTATAACAGAAGAACAAAAGGCGTTTGGCAACGAGTTAATAGTGGATAAGGAGCGTTTGACCAAGATAATAAAAATTTAATAATTATTATCTATATAATCGGTTGAAACGGTTTGTCGCGAGATTCGAACTTGAATATTTTATTAAATAATTGGGTGGTCGGGTACGACCCGACCCGTTTAAGAGACCCGTAACACCTCGGGTGTTACATTCTCCCCCCCCCCCCTTAGGAAATTTTGTCCCCGAAATTTGAGTGATCTTGTCCTTTACACCCTTAATCTATAAGGATGTTACAATTAGAACAAAAATACTTATCATCGAGACAGGATCGGTTCTTATGATTTGCGAGGGGCTCGATCTTGTATCAATCCAATATTATATTAGAAATGTCAATCTGTACGACTACATCTTGATCGTATTTCTAATTACGTTTTAACCTTTCTTGCTATAGTCATGTTGTTTCAGATATATGAAATTATCTGTACTATTTCAATATGACTATTAAAGGTTTTCATATTGATACTATATTTTCATCGTTTGATATTCGGATTCATTTACAATGATGGATTCTAGATAGTTCTTAAGAGATAGAAACGGAAGTCCCTTCATTTTCACGACTTGAACGGGATCCGAGCTACTACCTTTTTATTCGAACTTTAGAATTTACCATCATTGTAATTTTGATTCTTAAAGAGTAGGAATAACCTTTGGTAACTATCGGATTATATGGGTCAGTTATGGTCTCTGGCTCTAACCCTGAATCCTGCAAAATATCATCCTCACAAGACAAGTGTAAAGAATCATATGGGTCAGTTAAATCATGCATAGAATCAGATGAGTAAGGACAAACAGTTTTAGCAACGGGACTAATACAATCAGGTAATGTAAGTGTTACCATCTCGTCTGGATCATCATATGTGAAATAAACCTGCTGAACTGGAGGTGGGACTTCAACGTCCATCATGGTCTTCAGTTCATCCACCTGAGCCTCTAGCCTATTAATTGCCGCATCTTGTTCCCTCAAATAGCCGGTGCGCTTGGATAGCAAAGAATCGATATCCTCGAGCATGAGCTGTTGTTTAGCAAGTAAGGCGGCAAAATCGGGTCTAGTGTGAGACGAGACATCCCGATAATCGGGATGTGGATACAAATGTTGACTAGGTGGATACTCTGACGAGTTACCACCATGCCTATCCTCATACATCTCAGCTTGTAGACGATCAAGCCGACTTTTTATTCTATCTAGTGACTCAGATGTTGCAGGGTTAAACCACCTGTTTGCCTGTGGGTATGAAGGCTGGTATAACTGATATGGCTGCGGCTGCAAATACGTGTTAGAATAATAATCTGTGGAATACCCCGATGAATATGAGTGAGGGCATCTTATGGTAAAGTGGGGTCCTCCGCAGATCTCGCACATGATAAAAAAATAAAATAAAATAATAAAAAAAAATAAAAACAAAAATTATTCACAAAATAGTAGACTAGAAACGGATCGGATAGTTCTCAAGAGTGCCGATTGCGTCCCTGGCAACGGCGCCAAAAACTTGATGTGTGTAAATGTATATATAAAAATAACACAAGCTTTAATTAAAACCGAGTATCGAACCCAAAGACGCGAATGCAACTCTAGATCACAACCTATACCGAATACTAGCCTAAATAAATATATACTTAAATGGGGTATTTTAAACTACTAATTATAAACTTAATTAAACTAAATAGATTAAACTTAACTTAACTCGGCAACTAATACGAACTTAAGGAACTGGAGAAATCAGATGGGAAGAAGGCTGGTAACCTGAGTAGAATCCCTAGACTCTGGTTATAAAAGCTGACCTATGTAATCCGGTTGGAGACCCTGTTCTCATCTAACAAACCTCCTGTCAAGGATAGTCGACTAGACTCAAGGCGGGAGAAGTATTGAGATGCTAAAATGAAAGTGGATCGCCCCAGCGAAACCAAATCCCACAGTAATCCTTTAATCAACCACTCTTGGATCGAAAACTCCCAAACTGTGAAGCAGACTTAATAATTACGAATGAAATCCTAGGAAAACTCTAAACACGAATAAGTAACCGGCCTCGCCCCAGCGATAACCAAATTACCAAACAATGCCTAGTTAGTCAACCTAGCAATCCCGAATTATATTCCTAACCTTCGGGAAGGGATTGCACACCTTAGCTAATTGATTTTAAAAACCTGTTAAACTTGCGCTATTCCTAACTGCAAGAACTAGCTCGACAACAAAAGTTAATCAAACTAGAATGATTTCTAGATCTAGGGGATATTCCTATATGCCTAGAACATCAAAACCAACAAACAAGTATTCAAATCAAAAAGCGCCAGCACACAAATATTCAAAATCAAACATAAAAACTAAATCATGTAACCCAACACATCCAAAACGGAAAACATAAGTCTTTAATTAAAACCAAAATCTAGTTCATCATCCCAAGTTACCAACAAAAGGTTTAGCCAATAATTGTCATGATAAAATCAAAACAATGAAAGCAAATAAAAATCATGGTGTTCACTACGGGTTTGAATAGATAAATAATAAATACCGACCCGTGCTCGCACCAATGGTTCAACCCTTGAACTCTACTCCTCTTAATGCTGCTCTCCTTCGAAAATAATATTGCTGCTGTTGTTCGACCCTTCTTCGGCTCCTGAAAAATAATCTTGTCGCTCCTCAAATCAATAATCCTCCCCCCCTTGGCTGTGTGTTGAATGAATTATATATCTTTTTCCTCAAATTGTGTTGACCGACTTATAATATATGCCGCCCAAAAATACTTTGTGACCCTTTGACTTGGGCCACGAGCCCAAGTCTTGAAATCCCTTTTTTTAATTATTATTATTATTATTATTATTATTACTATTATTACTCTGTGCTCTTGACTCGAGTGTTCTTGGCTCGACCAAAGTTCGTCATTTATACTTCAACGTCCATGACCACCTGCCCTCAAGTGTTCGTGTCTCAATTAAAATTCTTTCTTTTTTTAGCTCATTCTCCACGAACACCTATAAAATAATAAAAACGAGTAATAAGAGTACCAAAAACTAATAAAAACTATACAATGATAAAAATAGACAAACAAACGAATACACGCTTAAAATTACTAAAAACTATATACAAAAGACTCAATTTATAACTCAAAATACATAGGAGAATAGATGTGTTTTACGACACATCAATATTCTTTTATATCCAACTTATTATAAGCGAAGCTTATTTCATCGGGATATTTGTATAGATAGTTCTTGCCAGAACAGTGATTTCTTAAATGATCTCTCACAGCCTTTAACTTAGAACAGGAATTCCGTCATTCTTTGGCCAGAGAGTTTCACTGGAAAAATGAGCATAATTCTATTCATTTTTCATTTTCATTTCGATTATACCTTGCGAATCTCTACGCGATTCCGCTTGGTATCAATTATATTTTGATATATATATTCGTTATAATTTACTTCTTTTAATAATTCATTGGATTCTACTATTTCTGGTTTTTGAATCCATATAGATTTTTATCTGTTATATTTTTGGAATTTTAACAATTCTTTCATCACTTTGTAAATTTCAACTTGGTAACACTTGACCGTTTTACCAATTTGATTGTACTGTAACTCACGTGAGTTTTTATACGAAGTGACTGCGAAGATTTGTTCATAGTATCATATATCCTTATAAAGAATCCTGTGACTTAGTGGCAATTGTCCGGATATACCTTCTGTAAGGGTCCGAATATCCTTTGCCACAGGGATTGCACATAGGACATACAACTAGCTTTGGTTGGCAATCAAAATCAATAAACTGATTTCTTTGATTCATAGAATTTAACCAATCGATGGTTTTTATTCTGCGAATATATTCTTAGTCGTATTCATGAAGGAATTTCAACTATATTGCCAGTTTTGTGGTCGTATTCTCCACATATAAAACGCTGATAATTCAGATTTATATTTCTTCTTATTATTTATTTTCTTATTATTTCTCTTAATATGTTCGTGACCCAAACATACTATGATCTCGATAAACTCCTACTCGAATGTTCCTGTGCCTGTGGCATTCATAATTATGTTTGCAACCATAATTACTATTCCACCTCACCTAACATTCCAGTATTCGTTTATTTTAATCACAATAGGTATGTGTCCTTTACATATTATTTCGATATTCTGTTCTTTATTTTCTCTTGGGTTCGAAATTATATATATTTTGGAAGAAAACATGTTGACTCGAGTCTAACGAAATAGACTGTCAATCGTTCAAGGATTTGATCGCGTCAAAAGATGTCCAATAGAACCATCCAATCTTTTTAATCTTTCTGACTTGTTCGTGTCATAGGATTAAGATGGTACTTATATTGTCGCATAATCGAGCGAGTAAGAATTCGGTTTCTTTCTATAGATTCCAAAGTATTTCGGTTACGGAATTTCGAGAATAATATTTTTGTTCAAATATTATTTAATTCTGGAAGGGATCAAGGAGGACATATAACTAGGATTTTTATATAAATACAAAGATGAGTTTAGATTATAAAACGGAATATATATATTATTCATCGTTTTTATTGGAATAAATATCGAGAAATTATATAATCGGACATAGATATAAAATTATATTGAAAAGGCTCTTGGTATTTATATATACGAATATGGATTCGATTAATAAATCTTCATGAAAATAACATTAAATACGGTAGGAAATATGTTTCGGTAAAACGATACAGCCGTGGTTCAATACGATTTTCATATTTCGTAATAAAAAGAATTTATAATAACAATATTTAATCAAATACTTGAATTTTCAATAACTGGGTTTCTTATTATGTAATAGAAAATAAGACAAAATAGATTTTCTCAAAATACTGTGGCCAAATTTTTAAGGTTTAAGCGAATTATACTGAATTATTTAAAAACGTGATAGTCAAATTAAAACAAATTCAGGGGATGTTTTAATAATATAAGGAGTATCAATAATAGATTTAATAAAAAAAAAGAAATTATGGAATTAACGGATTTTCTCAATCTTATAAATTATGAATAAATCGTTATTCAGTATGTCTCTAGCATATCGGATTTTATAAAATTTTCGAAATTTATGGAGTAAACCTATATTCTTGGAAACTTGATCATAGGAATGTTCAAGTTGAAGCGTAATATTCGTATTTTATTTATAAATATTGGAATAATCGTAGGGTTAATGATCTGAAATCGAATATAATTAGCCACTAGGACTGGAATAATTCAATAAACTTATATGAAGTTTCTTGAATCAATGATAGATGATTTATGTTTTATGATCTATATATTTTTCTATATAACCATATATACTTTTCGTAACTTTATTCATTTCTTATTTATATCGGGATTTATTTTCTAATTTCTTTTAATATATCTGGTTTCTGTTCTGTATTATTTCTTATTTCTTATAGCCTTAATATTCTATAAGATTTCCTAGAAATTAATGTGCATATAAATTCACAATTGTGTACAGAATTGTCAATTTACCCCACAAAATCATTCTAGTAATATCCTGTAATGGATTCGTTTTAATTTCCAGTATACTGTTATGGTTCTCACCAACTTTGTAACAACACCCCAACCGATGGCGGAAACATCGGGATGTCACGTATTGATGATTGTTTCAGTAGCACATGGTATAAATTAAATTTTAAATAATTTATTCAAAACATAAATATCCAAAATAAAGTGATGTCTAGGAATTCAAATACATGATATCAAATAAGCAACAACTTCAAATAACTTCAAATTATAACTTCATGATAAATCCTCATGCAAACTCAAGCCTCAGCTTCATTGTTACCTAAAACATGTTAATTTTGAAAATATTTTTGGGTCAACAATAGTTGGTGAGAATTACCTAGGTTTTGATAATCGAATAAAAATGTTGTACAATTCAAGTGTCATGGCAAGTCTAGTCCATATGTGAAAACATACTAGAAGTAAATCGAGTGCATAATCAACCCTTGTGACTGTTATAATGTAGTACATCCCATACGCTCATGGTTCACTCGAATATGTTATGCGATAACAAACACCCACGCTACCTTTGTAGGAGGCACGTATCCGGGTGGGATTGTCAGTCCAATAGATCTATCAATGTATACCGTCGGCTGATCAATGTTAATGATTATGCTAGAATGGTGCTTACCCTAGTCATGTTCAAGACATAATGCAACATAGAAAAAACACATAGACACTTTGATGATTGAATTGCATGTAGAATGTTGTAACATGTTTCACCCCAAAAATGGTGATAAATAGAAAAGGGGCTATGTAAAACTCACCTTGATTGGACTTGGAAGTATTCAACAATAATCAAGGAGTTAAGCTTGCACCTAATTAAAAGTAATATTTTAGGATGTAAGTTATGGAGTTTATTAGCATATTAATCGATTCCAACTAGTGACCTTTAGCGAAAACAAGTAAGATTCCAATTTTCGAAATACCCAAACATTTATCTTTATTGTCATATTATAAAGAAGTTTGTAAAAGTAAATAATTTATCTTGTTAGTTCATAAGGGTTCATAAAATGCGCATGTACCCATTACATTAGAATTAATGTAATATCTAGAATATAATAATCCATACTAAATCATACCTTCTCGTTTTATTATTAAAATGACTGTTTTGTTCATTTTCTTATTGTAACTATTGTAAATAATTACTTTTAAAATATCAACAGTATCTAATTTGAAAAATACATGATATAGGATTTCATTTAGAAGTATATAATTGTTTGATTTCTTAAAATTGATGATCCATAAATACTATTAAATTTAATCAAATAATGTCTTGTATACTAGGTAAAGTATACGTGCTAATACAAGAAATATATTAATTTTACTTATTTTGGTAACAATTGATTGAATATGATTAAAGTCAATAGTAAAACTTTATAGGCTAGATTTAAAAAAAAAATAATAATAAGTTATTTATCAAGTCACCATTTCATAGAAATTCTAGAAAATTGATTTCTAGTATTTGTATATAATTAAACATGTAGGAAAACATTAGTAAATATTTTAATACCTCTCTGAAGAAAAATGAAACCCAAAAAAAATGCGTCTACAGAAAAACAAGCACGTTGGCTCCGGAACTGTCTTGAGCTCTATGAAAGGTTTCCAAACGTAAAGACGTAGTCAAAGGTTGCTAGTAAGTTGAAGATAAGTAGTAATGGTATTATTTTGGTGTTTTGGGTTCGTTTCGGGTTCCCCGGAAACATGAATTCTAACCGGAAATTTGGATCGGACGGTGTCGGGTCAATAGTGACAAGATAGTGAAAAGAAACTAGAATAGAAATTTAGAGAGAGTATTAGACTAAATTTTTTTTTTGCATATATTTCTTCTCAAAGCAAAGAGTATTTATAGGTCTACAAGTAACAACTACAATGAAAGCTAGAGGCTAAATTATTGGAACACAACACTCACTACCTTAATTGAGTTTGACTCTAAATAAATTAACTTTGACTCTAAATAAAAATAAAAGATTTGACTCTAAGTAAAAGATAAATGATGCAAAGCACTAATTAAGCCATCCATGTTCAAAATGAAATCATGAGTTGAGTGGCACATATCAATTACGAATTGTTTTGTATAGTTTTATAATAATGAAAATGACAATTGTAGTAAGTATAATAATAGTAATGATAATGAAATTTAAAATGAATAAGTTGAATTTTTATTAAAAAATAAATTTGAGAAATTATGTGATGTTACAGTCTCCCCTACTTTAGGAAACTCCGTCCCGAAGTTATTAAAAACACAGGGTTGACGATGTTGGATAGAAATTAGGGCAACTGTGGTTTGAAAAATTTGGGTTAAGGCATGACATGAATGTATAGGTAATAGAATAACATGTTTCGAATAATTTGGACAAGAGGGTTGATATGTGTGAGTTTTAGGAGTTGGATTAGGTTCGTCTGAAATAGCAAGGAGAATAAGAATCTAACAAAACACCAAACTTAAGTTTTAGGAGTCTTAAAAGAAATGCATGAGTTGATTGACTATAGGAAAACCAAATGAACTACCAAGTAACTAAAGTTTATAATTGGTTAGCTACCGAAAAACCTTGATAGAATTTCACACTACCTTAACGTACCTGTAAATTCATGATTACGTTCCGGACCGCAATCACCAATTTACCTTACATTAGGGTTTTGTGTCCTTCTATGACTCTAAACACACATGTAAGTAATGCAAAATAGCCTTGTGATTGAATCGTATACAATGTATCCAAAAATAAGTCCAACTGTTGAGCAGGAAAAGACCTCTACCAGTCAGTGAGTAAGAACCTCTACCGATTGTTGAGCAGGTGCGATAGCCTCTACCAGTCGTTGAGCAGGTTGTAGGGCCTCTACCGACTGTTGAGAAGGCATGATGACCTCTACCAATCGTTGAGTAGGTTATTTGGTACTCTACTAACTGTTGAGCAAGTACTTCATCCTCTATCAGTTGTTTGATTAAGTGTACCAATTATTACACACATGAATTGCAAATTGATAATATGTACATGTAAGCAATCAAGTATCAAGTATAGCATACGAGTTGTAATAGAGTTGCCCTAGACAAGGTTAATGACTCTTGGTGTGTCTATAGCAAATAGTTTATATTCCATGAATTCTAGTTTCAAATGTTCAAATGTGGTAGATAGTCGAATCCTCATGTA
Organism: Ambrosia x helenae; assembly: GCA_030844895.1. Lineage (NCBI taxonomy): Eukaryota > Viridiplantae > Streptophyta > Magnoliopsida > Asterales > Asteraceae > Ambrosia > Ambrosia x helenae. The sequence goes on from JAUTDX010000230.1 coordinate 161,415, forward strand.
TAACTAAGGATTATGTTTGATGCAACACACAATCAAGTTTCAATAGTTTGGTTATCATGGGTAACTAGCTCATGTGTGAGAAGGTGAAGGATATGAATTTAGTTCTTGAGTGGATGATGAAAAATCTTGAAGCAGAATCAAGGTTGTGAGAGATAGTGAATGTGAAGATAGTTGATAAAGAGTTTATTTTATAGTAAGGATATTATGTAGCAGTGTAAATTTTGGGGTTTGGATCAAAGGTTATAATCAAGTGTATAAGAAAACATGATTGTGGTATATGCCAAATATTGTAAAAATTTGAACAAGTTGAAAATGAGTGAGTGTCGATGGAGAATTTAGAGACTAGATATTATTCCTATGGATAAAAAAAATCTTATTTTCAAAATTGGTTTTATACATAAAGCAAAAGTTGTTAAATAGTACAAGCTAAGTGGGCTTTGATTAAAATATTCCCGTTAGTTGGAGATTTCAAACATGGCATTAGGTTTTGAAGATCAAGGTTCTATTAGTGATTTTTAATAGTTTAAAGCATTATATAGAAAATCGTTTGTTACGTCAATAAATAAACAATTGAATTTAAGTTCGAGGACGTCTTTTGACAAAAAAAAATATGTACTTTGTAGAGTTACTAGGTAATGAAAATACAACAAGATTTAGAAATCTTTAGTTTTTGCTAAGGTATGAGGTTATAGTTTTTTTTTTAAAATAAGTAACATGTGGAGAAATGAAATAATATGATTTGGGTAGGGTGTTGAATATTTAAAAAGTGGCTAAGATGGTAAGGTGAAGTGTGATTGTGAAATCCATAGATGGTTATGAAATGAGATTGATTTAAGCTGTAAAATTTTGAGATTTTAGAGCTTAGTTTAAGGAAAGTGAGTGTAATCATTTATTCATTAATTAAAACGAATAAACGAAAACGTTGACTTATCAAAACTTCTAGATTCTAATAACATAGTGAAGACATGCTTTAGCCTATAAGTGAACACTCATCCCGATAATTCCCAGGTAGGCATCCGGGTCCCTCGTCTGATTGGGATTTATGCGCAATGCCAGTCCTAGACAGAAAACTCAGAATACAGGCGTTCACCCTTCCAGATTGCACGTGTTCATTATTAAAATCTAGAACTTCGACGAGATCTTCAAGGTGGTTCAGGCTAAACCTGAGGATTTGTCCTATTAGTCTAAGAGTAGATCTTGTGATGGAGAACAATCTTCTTGTAGAGACCAAAGTAGGAATAAGAAGTAGGAGGGAGATAGAGAATAGAAACAAGTAGGGTTGCAAGTAAAAGGAGCAAGTACTGATTATAATCCTATGGTTATAGACTAGATTATTTTTCTAATAACCTAATTCCCTATAACCATGGCTCTGATACCAATCTGTAACACCCCAACCGATGGCGGAAACATCGGGATGTCACGTATTGATGATTGTTTCAGTAGCACATGGTATAAATTAAATTTTAAATAATTTATTCAAAACATAAATATCCAAAATAAAGTGATGTCTAGGAATTCAAATACATGATATCAAATAAGCAACAACTTCAAATAACTTCAAATTATAACTTCATGATAAATCCTCATGCAAACTCAAGCCTCAGCTTCATTGTTACCTAAAACATGTTAATTTTGAAAATATTTTTGGGTCAACAATAGTTGGTGAGAATTACCTAGGTTTTGATAATCGAATAAAAATGTTGTACAATTCAAGTGTCATGGCAAGTCTAGTCCATATGTGAAAACATACTAGAAGTAAATCGAGTGCATAATCAACCCTTGTGACTGTTATAATGTAGTACATCCCATACGCTCATGGTTCACTCGAATATGTTATGCGATAACAAACACCCACGCTACCTTTGTAGGAGGCACGTATCCGGGTGGGATTGTCAGTCCAATAGATCTATCAATGTATACCGTCGGCTGATCAATGTTAATGATTATGCTAGAATGGTGCTTACCCTAGTCATGTTCAAGACATAATGCAACATAGAAAAAACACATAGACACTTTGATGATTGAATTGCATGTAGAATGTTGTAACATGTTTCACCCCAAAAATGGTGATAAATAGAAAAGGGGCTATGTAAAACTCACCTTGATTGGACTTGGAAGTATTCAACAATAATCAAGGAGTTAAGCTTGCACCTAATTAAAAGTAATATTTTAGGATGTAAGTTATGGAGTTTATTAGCATATTAATCGATTCCAACTAGTGACCTTTAGCGAAAACAAGTAAGATTCCAATTTTCGAAATACCCAAACATTTATCTTTATTGTCATATTATAAAGAAGTTTGTAAAAGTAAATAATTTATCTTGTTAGTTCATAAGGGTTCATAAAATGCGCATGTACCCATTACATTAGAATTAATGTAATATCTAGAATATAATAATCCATACTAAATCATACCTTCTCGTTTTATTATTAAAATGACTGTTTTGTTCATTTTCTTATTGTAACTATTGTAAATAATTACTTTTAAAATATCAACAGTATCTAATTTGAAAAATACATGATATAGGATTTCATTTAGAAGTATATAATTGTTTGATTTCTTAAAATTGATGATCCATAAATACTATTAAATTTAATCAAATAATGTCTTGTATACTAGGTAAAGTATACGTGCTAATACAAGAAATATATTAATTTTACTTATTTTGGTAACAATTGATTGAATATGATTAAAGTCAATAGTAAAACTTTATAGGCTAGATTTAAAAAAAAAATAATAATAAGTTATTTATCAAGTCACCATTTCATAGAAATTCTAGAAAATTGATTTCTAGTATTTGTATATAATTAAACATGTAGGAAAACATTAGTAAATATTTTAATACCTCTCTGAAGAAAAATGAAACCCAAAAAAAATGCGTCTACAGAAAAACAAGCACGTTGGCTCCGGAACTGTCTTGAGCTCTATGAAAGGTTTCCAAACGTAAAGACGTAGTCAAAGGTTGCTAGTAAGTTGAAGATAAGTAGTAATGGTATTATTTTGGTGTTTTGGGTTCGTTTCGGGTTCCCCGGAAACATGAATTCTAACCGGAAATTTGGATCGGACGGTGTCGGGTCAATAGTGACAAGATAGTGAAAAGAAACTAGAATAGAAATTTAGAGAGAGTATTAGACTAAATTTTTTTTTTGCATATATTTCTTCTCAAAGCAAAGAGTATTATAGGTCTACAAGTAACAACTACAATGAAAGCTAGAGGCTAAATTATTGGAACACAACACTCACTACCTTAATTGAGTTTGACTCTAAATAAATTAACTTTGACTCTAAATAAAAATAAAAGATTTGACTCTAAGTAAAAGATAAATGATGCAAAGCACTAATTAAGCCATCCATGTTCAAAATGAAATCATGAGTTGAGTGGCACATATCAATTACGAATTGTTTTGTATAGTTTTATAATAATGAAAATGACAATTGTAGTAAGTATAATAATAGTAATGATAATGAAATTTAAAATGAATAAGTTGAATTTTTATTAAAAAATAAATTTGAGAAATTATGTGATGTTACAGTCTCCCCTACTTTAGGAAACTTCGTCCCGAAGTTATTAAAAACACAGGGTTGACGATGTTGGATAGAAATTAGGGCAACTGTGGTTTGAAAAATTTGGGTTAAGGCATGACATGAATGTATAGGTAATAGAATAACATGTTTCGAATAATTTGGACAAGAGGGTTGATATGTGTGAGTTTTAGGAGTTGGATTAGGTTCGTCTGAAATAGCAAGGAGAATAAGAATCTAACAAAACACCAAACTTAAGTTTTAGGAGTCTTAAAAGAAATGCATGAGTTGATTGACTATAGGAAAACCAAATGAACTACCAAGTAACTAAAGTTTATAATTGGTTAGCTACCGAAAAACCTTGATAGAATTTCACACTACCTTAACGTACCTGTAAATTCATGATTACGTTCCGGACCGCAATCACCAATTTACCTTACATTAGGGTTTTGTGTCCTTCTATGACTCTAAACACACATGTAAGTAATGCAAAATAGCCTTGTGATTGAATCGTATACAATGTATCCAAAAATAAGTCCAACTGTTGAGCAGGAAAAGACCTCTACCAGTCAGTGAGTAAGAACCTCTACCGATTGTTGAGCAGGTGCGATAGCCTCTACCAGTCGTTGAGCAGGTTGTAGGGCCTCTTGTGACAACTCGGGTAAATCTCTCTCCTGGTTTCTATCTTTTTGTTTGCTTCCTTCGTTATTTCTTTTGTTCTTTTGGTATTTGTGCAAATTTTCGGGACGAAAATTCTTTTAACGTGGGGATGATGTGACACCCGGCAAATTCTGGTTAACAGCGTTGTTTAGATGAAAGTCTACCTTAGCGAGTCACGCGTATATTGTACTTAACTGGGTTAGTTAAGTCGGGATATGGTTCGGGAACTATTGGTTAGTCTAGAAGATCATTGGATGTTGGTCTAGAGGTTCGTTAGATGTCGGTCCTTAACAAGTGTACAAACGGTGACGATTTGTAGGATCGTCAGGGCATACGGAACGTACGAGTCTCGAGTCCCGGGAATTGGTGAACGAGTGTAAATATGTGTATTTACTTGTGTTATGTGTTTACAATCATTATATGACTTGTCGGTACGTGATTATGCATTAACATATGTTAAAACGGGGTTTAACGCGCAAAACGCACCAAACCAACCCCTACAGGCGATTAGGAAGCCTAATCACCTGTAGGGGAGGCGAGTAGAGGGACATAGGGGCGATTAGGCCCCTACTCGTGTGATGTTAGGGGCGAGTAGGCCCAATCGCATGCCCATTCATGCGATTAGCAGCCCTAATCGCATGAACTGCTGCACAATCGCATGTAACGTGCTGGAACGACTAGAAACGCCTATAAATACAATACTTAACCTCCTAAACTCCCTAATATCAACCCTAGTCGTCCCATAACCGCCCCAAACACTTAAACAACCTCTGGAAGGCGATTTTGATCAAAAACACAAGGTTTCAAGGTCTAACCATCATTCTTTTACAATTCCAAGGTTTGATTCTCATCCATAACACTTTGTAAACGTTTTTAATCAATCCCTAATGGTCCAGACCTGTTCATAAACGAAAAAGCTTTCTGAAAATCGTCAATAAGGGTTGTTAATCGGATTATAACTAATAAACATGCGTTATGGGTATGTATGATTAGAAAGATAGGATTTTTATGAATCTTGATGATGTTTTGATGTGTTATCATGCTAGGTCAGAAATAATATTGTTAGTATGATGATAGAAATCTCAGTAATTGGATAATAGGGTTATGATTACATGCGTTAATTGAATGTTGCATGCTATGTGAATGGTGTTTGGATTGCTTTGGTTGCATGCAGGACTGATTTTACGAGGTTGAACGAAGGATTTTGGTTTAAACATGTTTAGAATAATTATTGGGATGATATTGGGTAATTACACACGTTCTGGATCTGATTTGGAGCGTTAAACGCGCGAAAAACCGGAACAACAAGGTTACAGGCGAGTAGCCTTGCTAATCGCCTGTATTAGGGGCGAGTAGCCCCCACTCGCATGACATTAGGGGCGAGTAGCCCCACTCGCGTGACATAAGGGGCGATTAGCCCACTCGCGTGACATAAAGGGCGAGTAGCCCTGATCGCGTGGCATTAAGGGCGAGTAGCCCTACTCGCTTAACATTAGGGGCGATTAGCCCTAGTCGTGTGGTCATTCACGCGATTAGCCTCCCTAATCGCGTGTACTGCTGTTGTAAGTGTAAATTAGCATTCCGAGACCCGATTTGACATGTAGTAACATACTAGGAACCCCGTAACATGTCTAATAACTTGGTAACATATATTTGGATGTATTTCGGTGATACGTGGACTATGTGCTATAACTTGTTGTACGTTAACGTGTGTTAAGTGTAATTGCGTTATTGTATGTTTTAGAGCGTAAACATAACACGGGGAGTCTCGGGTCACCAATGGGATGTCGGGTCTTGTATTTTGGGTCAGTTAAAACAGTCACGGTGTTTTCAAACGAACTTGGTTATGGTCTGGACATCTAGGGACTAATTAACCTGCGGGTTATTAGTCTAAGTACTTGTAACTGTCGTATGTTAGGTCGCCGCTTTACGGGACTAGCATAGCAGCTGAGTTTACTCGGGTTAAGGAGTAACGGAACTTAAGGTGAGTTTACGGCCCCTCTTTTAAACTGGTTTTATACTTTCGGGGGAGAAAACATGTGTTAAAACTATATTTGGTAACTACTGTCATACTATGGGTTTCTCTTGTGTACTACACGATCTTTGGAAGTCCCGGGGGGAACCATGAATGTGCGGGTTTGCACAACGGGGAAATGTGAATAGCGCTATTGGGAGTGACCAACCCCGCTCGTCGACTTGGAGGGTCGGCGGGTGCATATTGTCTCAAACAGGAACAACAGGAACAACAGGAACATACATCGGGCATACTTTTGGTATTCGAGTTAGTAATGGTTTTCCAATCGTGGTAGTAACAAAACGTACGCCTAGCTAGCGTATACTGGTTTTCGATTATTATAGTATGGACAGGTGGACTTGGTACTTGGATACAAAACCTGTAAACTCACCAGCATTTTTGTGCTGACGTAAACTTTTACATGTTTTCTCAGGTCGCTAAGGTAGCACGACTGGACTAGGGCGCACGCGTCTGCACGGCGTCTTAATAGGGTTGCATGGTCTTTTGAACGTTGAACTATTGTTTCATTATTGAGATATTGTTTTTAAATAAGCTTCCGCTGTAAACGGGGATTTTAAACTATGATTTGAAATTGCATTTATGTTCATTTAGACTTGTTTATTGTGATCGTTGGTTTGGATCCTGGTTTGTCATGCGCCTCGCGGTAAAACTCCGCAAGTGGATTTTGAGGGTGTGACACCTCTACCGACTGTTGAGAAGGCATGATGACCTCTACCAATCGTTGAGTAGGTTATTTGGTACTCTACTAACTGTTGAGCAAGTACTTCATCCTCTATCAGTTGTTTGATTAAGTGTACCAATTATTACACACATGAATTGCAAATTGATAATATGTACATGTAAGCAATCAAGTATCAAGTATAGCATACGAGTTGTAATAGAGTTGCCTAGACAAGGTTAATGACTCTTGGTGTGTCTATAGCAAATAGTTTATATTCCATGAATTCTAGTTTCAAATGTTCAAATGTGGTAGATAGTCGAATCCTCATGTATAACTAAGGATTATGTTTGATGCAACACACAATCAAGTTTCAATAGTTTGGTTATCATGGGTAACTAGCTCATGTGTGAGAAGGTGAAGGATATGAATTTAGTTCTTGAGTGGATGATGAAAAATCTTGAAGCAGAATCAAGGTTGTGAGAGATAGTGAATGTGAAGATAGTTGATAAAGAGTTTATTTTATAGTAAGGATATTATGTAGCAGTGTAAATTTTGGGGTTTGTATCAAAGGTTATAATCAAGTGTATAAGAAAACATGATTGTGGTATATGCCAAATATTGTAAAAATTTGAACAAGTTGAAAATGAGTGAGTGTCGATGGAGAATTTAGAGACTAGATATTATTCCTATGGATAAAAAAAATCTTATTTTCAAAATTGGTTTTATACATAAAGCAAAAGTTGTTAAATAGTACAAGCTAAGTGGGCTTTGATTAAAATATTCCGTTAGTTGGAGATTTCAAACATGGCATTAGGTTTTGAAGATCAAGGTTCTATTAGTGATTTTTAATAGTTTAAAGCATTATATAGAAAATCGTTTGTTACGTCAATAAATAAACAATTGAATTTAAGTTCGAGGACGTCTTTTGACAAAAAAAAATATGTACTTTGTAGAGTTACTAGGTAATGAAAATACAACAAGATTTAGAAATCTTTAGTTTTTGCTAAGGTATGAGGTTATAGTTTTTTTTTAAAATAAGTAACATGTGGAGAAATGAAATAATATGATTTGGGTAGGGTGTTGAATATTTAAAAAGTGGCTAAGATGGTAAGGTGAAGTGTGATTGTGAAATCCATAGATGGTTATGAAATGAGATTGATTTAAGCTGTAAAATTTTGAGATTTTAGAGCTTAGTTTAAGGAAAGTGAGTGTAATCATTTATTCATTAATTAAAACGAATAAACGAAAACGTTGACTTATCAAAACTTCTAGATTCTAATAACATAGTGGAGACATGCTTTAGCCTATAAGTGAACACTCATCCCGATAATTCCCAGGTAGGCATCCGGTCCCTCGTCTGATTGGGATTTATGCGCAATGCCAGTCCTAGACAGAAAACTCAGAATACAGGCGTTCACCCTTCCAGATTGCACGTGTTCATTATTAAAATCTAGAACTTCGACGAGATCTTCAAGGTGGTTCAGGCTAAACCTGAGGATTTGTCCTATTAGTCTAAGAGTAGATCTTGTGATGGAGAACAATCTTCTTGTAGAGACCAAAGTAGGAATAAGAAGTAGGAGGGAGATAGAGAATAGAAACAAGTAGGGTTGCAAGTAAAAGGAGCAAGTACTGATTATAATCCTATGGTTATAGACTAGATTATTTTTCTAATAACCTAATTCCCTATAACCATGGCTCTGATACCAATCTGTAACACCCCAACCGATGGCGGAAACATCGGGATGTCACGTATTGATGATTGTTTCAGTAGCACATGGTATAAATTAAATTTTAAATAATTTATTCAAAACATAAATATCCAAAATAAAGTGATGTCTAGGAATTCAAATACATGATATCAAATAAGCAACAACTTCAAATAACTTCAAATTATAACTTCATGATAAATCCTCATGCAAACTCAAGCCTCAGCTTCATTGTTACCTAAAACATGTTAATTTTGAAAATATTTTTGGGTCAACAATAGTTGGTGAGAATTACCTAGGTTTTGATAATCGAATAAAAATGTTGTACAATTCAAGTGTCATGGCAAGTCTAGTCCATATGTGAAAACATACTAGAAGTAAATCGAGTGCATAATCAACCCTTGTGACTGTTATAATGTAGTACATCCCATACGCTCATGGTTCACTCGAATATGTTATGCGATAACAAACACCCACGCTACCTTTGTAGGAGGCACGTATCCGGGTGGGATTGTCAGTCCAATAGATCTATCAATGTATACCGTCGGCTGATCAATGTTAATGATTATGCTAGAATGGTGCTTACCCTAGTCATGTTCAAGACATAATGCAACATAGAAAAAACACATAGACACTTTGATGATTGAATTGCATGTAGAATGTTGTAACATGTTTCACCCCAAAAATGGTGATAAATAGAAAAGGGGCTATGTAAAACTCACCTTGATTGGACTTGGAAGTATTCAACAATAATCAAGGAGTTAAGCTTGCACCTAATTAAAAGTAATATTTTAGGATGTAAGTTATGGAGTTTATTAGCATATTAATCGATTCCAACTAGTGACCTTTAGCGAAAACAAGTAAGATTCCAATTTTCGAAATACCCAAACATTTATCTTTATTGTCATATTATAAAGAAGTTTGTAAAAGTAAATAATTTATCTTGTTAGTTCATAAGGGTTCATAAAATGCGCATGTACCCATTACATTAGAATTAATGTAATATCTAGAATATAATAATCCATACTAAATCATACCTTCTCGTTTTATTATTAAAATGACTGTTTTGTTCATTTTCTTATTGTAACTATTGTAAATAATTACTTTTAAAATATCAACAGTATCTAATTTGAAAATACATGATATACGATTTCATTTAGAAGTATATAATTGGTTGATTTCTTAAAATTGATGATCCATAAATACTATTAAATTTAATCAAATAATGTCTTGTATACTAGGTAAAGTATACGTGCTAATACAAGAAATATATTAATTTTACTTATTTTGGTAACAATTGATTGAATATGATTAAAGTCAATAGTAAAACTTTATAGGCTAGATTTAAAAAAAATAATAATAAATTATTTATCAAGTCACCATTTCATAGAAATACTAGAAAATTGATTTCTAGTATTTGTATATAATTAAACATGTAGGAAAACATTAGTAAATATTTTAATACCTCTCTGAAGTAAAATGAAACCCTAAAAAAAATGCGTCTACAGAAAAACAAGCACGTTGGCTCCGGAACTGTCTTGAGCTCTATGAAAGGTTTCCAAACGTAAAGACGTAGTCAAAGGTTGCTAGTAAGTTGAAGATAAGTAGTAATGGTATTATTTTGGTGTTTTGGGTTCGTTTCGGGTTCCCCGGAAACATGAATTCTAACCGGAAATTTGGATCGGACGGTGTCGGGTCAATAGTGACAAGATAGTGAAAAGAAACTAGAATAGAAATTTAGAGAGAGTATTAGACTAAAATTTTATTTTGCATATATTTCTTCTCAAAGCAAAGAGTATTTATAGGTCTACAAGTAACAACTACCATGAAAGCTAGAGACTAAATTATTGGAACATAACACTCATTACCTTAATTGATTGTGACTCTAAATAAATTAACTTTGACTCTAAATAAAAATAAAAGATTTGACTCTAAGTAAAAGATAAATGATGCAAAGCACTAATTAAGCCATCCATGTTCAAAATGAAATCATGAGTTGAGTGGCACATATCAATTACCAATTGTTTTGTATAGTTTTATAATAATGAAAATGACAATTGTAGTAAGTATAATAATTGTAATGATAATGAAATTTAAAATGAATAAGTTGAATTTTTATTAAAAAATAAATTTGAGAAATTATGTGATGTTACAAACTTTATAATGGTTTGGCATTTTAGGTACCCAAAAATCTAATAGCCTGATATTTTCTTTAATATTTCTAGTATCATAGTTATTTTTTTGTAAGCAAAATTTCTTTTTAGAAAATATTCTGGTAGATCCTGGATTAATAAAGACTTCAAAACTGTTATTAAGCGCCGCTCTGATACCACCTGTAACGACCCTGGCTGACGGAGCCGGGTCGTCGGGTCAGGTTATCGGAGCTACGTAGCGGAACTCAGGATAATAACAGTCTTTAGTCTTCCAGGATCCACGTCATCATATCTGTTGGGTTACCTGAACACATGCCAAAAATAGTTTCTGTCAACATAAAGTTGGTGAGGTCGTGTATTTTATAAAGTGAATGGCCAGTTCGTTTATTGATAATTCTTTTATTTAAAATATTCTTTTATAAACATGCTTTACAATTATAACTTCTGGAGGAGAAAATATATTCTATTATATCAATTCGATTATATGTCAATTCTAATATATTATTCCGATTATATTCTATTGGTTGCCATTCCTATCTATGCTATCACTCTGCTTGTGATAAATATAATTATTTCTATCCTCTACTCGGGTAAAACTGGTTCTTGTCCTCTAGTTGGACAAGAAAGGAAATGGCGATACCGTCCAGTACTGTCCTTGTCGTTTCTATTACCCCCTTTTTATTATATAACTTTTATTAGTAATCATTCTTTTATGTAAAGCATTATTATGTTTTCTTATAAATGACATGTATTCCCCCGAAAACACTTAATAAAACAGTAAAAGTGGGGAGTTCACGATACTCACAGGTTTGCGTTAATCTCTAGCTAATCTTCTTATTACAATTATATTTCATATATATATTGATACGTGTTACGCGTGGGACTTGTTAGATTGTAATACTTATGATATATATATATATCATATATATAATTTATATATATAGAATTCAGTATATATTAGATAGTCCTAAACTCGGGGTTTATTATTGACACGACACGGACATCCTAAATCTAGCTGGCCATTACAGCTTGGCGTTCAAAATATATACAGCTGGCCATTACAGCTTGGCACACGAACCTAAAGAACTCTAGACACGAACTTACCCGGATGATGGCTCGGCGGAGCATATTATTATTAACCCGAGTCTAGTATATCGTCAATATATCAAATTGTGTATATATAAACGTATATATTTTATATATGATTATTATTCTCTTATTATTATTATCAAGTCCGTACGTTATCCGTATTATATATATTAGTATAATTCTAATAATATTCCTCGTCTAGCTATTGGACCGGGTTCTATTCCGGGTGTTGGCCGAGTCACTGAGTCGACTCGGTAACGACTCGTATTCTTCCAATTCAATGATCGGTACCTCACAATCAATATAATCACCGTGTTAATAAATAGATTACAAGTTCGTGACCAATCAACCAATAGGAAATAGTAGGGGTGTAAATGACACGTAGCGGCTCGGGATCGGCTCGGTAAAAAGCTCGAACGAGCCGAGCCTTAACGAGCCCGAGCCCGAGCCCGAGCCCGAGCCTGAAATATGGCTCGATTAGTTATCGAGCCCGAGCTCGAGCCCTAAATACAAAGCTCGATTGGGCTCGCGAGCCTTAACGAGCTAGAGCCCGAACCCGAGCCCGAGCCTAGGTTACAGCCGAGCCTAAGTTATAGCCTTAACGATTGGCTCGCGAGCCTAAGTTATAGCCGAGCTTTTGCGAGCTCGAGCCGAGCTTTTGAGCTCGTTTGAGATTCTCAAATCACCTCGAGCCGAGCCGAGCTCGAGCTTTGGATTTTACTAGCGAGCCAAGCTCGAGCTCAAGATTGTAGGCTCGAACCGAGCCGAGCTCGAGCTCGAGCTTCACAAAACCTTAACGAGCCCGAGCCGAGCCCAGTCAGGCTCGGGCTCGGCTCGGCTCGTTTACACCCCTAGGAAATAGTGACCGAATCTTACCGAATTATTATCGGAACATAATCGGGAGTTGACCGGAAAGTGACCGGAAGTTAACCGAACTTCCGATGGGTACCTTGCAATAATTATAACCATCATTAATAATTGATTATAACATCAAGGAACCAAAATAACTAGAAAGAGGCAACCCGAAGCATGATCCAAACATACATAATTGGATCATAACCCAATCCATCTTATTATTATCGGTTTAAATACCGTATACACACAATTGGTTATATGGCTACGGGTACAATACCATATTCACAATCACACGTATATGATTTGAAAGATGATTGGTGGTTCACGAGTACAATTCTGAACAGAAAGATTGATTAAGCCCCGATGACAGTCACCGGATCTTGGTGACTGTCCGTTTTCCTAAACACAAGAGAACCCAGTCGAACACATAGGATAACCGAAAGAAGCTTGTAGGTGGTTATTAAGAACTGGTCGGAAACAGAAGAGTGGTTCCGGTTGGTTACCCAGATTCACAGCAACAGTCACCTTAACCGGTGACTGTTTGATTCCACTAATCAAGAACTCAGAGATGGTTGTAGGTTTTTGATGCTTCGATGATAATTATAAAACAGAGGGTTATGGTTCGGTTGGTGGTTATTGGTTACCGGGTTGGGGTTATCGAGTAAAAAGGAGAGAAGGTTGATAGTGCTTACCGGAGAAGTGAAAGGGGCGGCTGCCGGAGAGGTGACCGGAGGAGGAGGCGGCAGAAGCCGGCCATGGTTCTCTGGTGAGAGGCTTCTTGATCAGAGAGTTTATAATCAAAACACACTTTGTGTGTGTATATAATATGTACAGAGAGAGAGAGCAGCGAGAGATTAAGAGAGAGGGGTTTTTATAGGTAAAGACGAATAGAGGGCGTTTGGCAACGGGGATAATAGCTGGGACTCGGGTGTTTGGTAATGGGTATAACAGAAGAACAAAAGGCGTTTGGCAACGAGTTAATAGTGGATAAGGAGCGTTTAACCAAGATAATAAAAATTTAATAATTATTATCTATATAATCGGTTGAAACGGTTTGTCGCGAGATTCGAACTTGAATATTTTATTAAATAATTGGGTGGTCGGGTACGACCCGACCCATTTAAGAGACCCGTAACACCTCGGGTGTTACATTCTCCCCCCCCCCCTTAGGAAATTTCGTCCCCGAAATTTGAGTGATCTTGTCCTTTACACCCTTAATCTATAAGGATGTTACAATTAGAACAAAAATACTTATCATCGAGACAGGATCGGTTCTTATGATTTGCGAGGGGCTCGATCTTGTATCAATCCAATATTATATTAGAAATGTCAATCTGTACGACTACATCTTGATCGTATTTCTAATTACGTTTTAACCTTTCTTGCTATAGTCATGTTGTTTCAGATATATGGATTATCTGTACTATTTCAATATGACTATTAAATGTCACACCCCGACTTTTCCCTTGTCGGATGCGACGTTTGGTGTCTTTGCCAGCGCAGCGGAAAGATGCATCTAAGACTCTTATATCCCGAACGCCATTGCTAATCCTCAGTTTTTCATAAAAGAAGCATGTATTCCACCCCGGAAACATTTATAAAACAGTAAAAAGTGGGGTTATGAACTCACCTCAATTTCCATGCTAAGCTAGCAAATAAAGTCCAAGCCTCGACCGCTTCCTCGTGCCCTATTACAACAAAGGACACCTTAAAGTCTAACACATATAAACCTAGCCTATAATCCGGCTAAAAGGTAGTTTATCCAACTATCTAACTCGTGTGTATAACTCGAGTACTAATATGCTTTAACTCGACGAACCGATCGTGACTTATCTTACTTATGCGTTAACACACGACATAGCACCCAAGTTGCGCACTTGTCACCATTCGTGTGTACACCACGTTGGACTAATATTACGAAACGTATAACTTATCCCGAGCCGTAGCTCGTCTTATAATTATATTTAGGAAAATATTCTTTGATGAAAATATAAGTATAGTTATTAAAAATCGATTAATAACAATATCGCTTCTTTTCCAATCTTTAAAGGTTTCAAAATATTAACTTTTTGTATAATTCTTTTCTCCAATACGCTGAGCGTTTTGTAATTCAAAATCGTTAAAATAGAAATGTTTTAGTTACTAAAATCTTTAAAGGTTGACGCAATTGACGCTCAGTAAATAATATGCATTGGTTTGGAAATAGCGTTCGACGTTTTTCTTTAAATGTTGCAAGAAATCGTTTGTCAAAAATACTTGAAGATTGTTGATAATGAAATATACAACAAATATCGCCTTCGTTTACGCTTATAAATTTTATAAAATTTCGGCAGAGTTTCCTCTGTTTTTGTACAAACCAGGCAACACAAGTCGCCTACAATTTTCCCAAAAATCAATATCAAACACAAATCCACATTTTGTTTATCCGCAATTCCAAATCAGACGAGACTTATACGTTTCGACGCTTTTACATAAACTACACTTATTTGAATAAAGACACGACAATGTATATGTATATTATAGTCCAACCAATTTAGTCCGGGGTCCAATAATACCAAGTCACACTTTAAATACTTATCAATAATAATATTGTCGGTTCGTTCGCGAGACACTATTTATATATATTTATATTTTTATAAAATACAAAGCTTATAAAAATGAAATAATGAAACATGTACGAATTCAAGTATACCGAATCACACGCGAGTAACCCGAAGCCGCCTCGAACTGCGTGTAGACCGGAACCAAAGTTTGACCAGCTTTGACCGCGCGCTGATCATCCAGAACTGACCCAAGACACTTGACCCGAACAAGACCCGAACCGAATCTGACCAGACCTTGACCCGAGCTAACACCCCGAACCAGAAACTAACCCGACCCGAGCCAAACAGATCCCGAGCCACAACCGTAACACCAACCATCGGCCACCCCTTCATGAAAGCCCTATCAAAACAGACCTGACCCGAACTAACATCGAGACCCGAGCCTGACTCAAGCATCCAATCAAACCAGGAACCAACCAGACCAAACCTTAACATGACCCGGACCCGAGTACCAAGAACCAAACATAACAACCACCTACCGGTCACCACCTTGTCTTGACCATAACCAGATTCAGACCGGATTGCCTAACCCGATCATCACCTCCACCTGCAACCACCACCTCCGTCGCCGTCACCTTCCCACCAACTACAACCATAGCCGGACCCCAAAACCACAACCCGTCACCACTCGAATCTGCAACCCGAGCACCACAGACCCAATAATCCGGGTCTGAAACCACGCGCCACCACTTCCACTGTTTCGGGCCACTACGAACCACCGGACCAACCACCAAACCCGACACAAACACCACATCTCGAACCCACCATCAAACACAGCCCTCAACTCCTCCGTCTTCGTCACCATCTCTAACGAGCTCCAACCCTTCGTCCAGAAACAACCCTGCAGTCACCACCAAACACCTCAAAATCGTGACTTCACCCTATTTCAAACTAAAACAACCACCATCAGACCTGTCACCATCGATCTCCGCCGTTTCTGCTCGTTTGGGGTCTAACACCACCGCACAGCCGATCGTTGCCAGAATAACGGTGGGGGGGGGGGTCCGTGGGTGAGTGTAAAGGTAGAGAGAGAGAGGAAGATCCGGATGAGAGAGAGTAGAGAGAGAGAGAGGGTAGCGGCTGCAGAAAAATGGGAAGGAAGAAGAAGAATATTAGCTTTTATAGTTAGGGTTAGGGTTAGGTAGGTGTATACCGCGTATCGAACCCGTTTTAAACGTAAACGTCTCGGTTTAGTTTTAGGCTCGATAATTAATTATAAAAATTAGTCGGTTTTGTTCGAAATACAAAACCGAGCATAAATATAAATATCTTTGATGTCCGACGCGTGTTTTCAGAACACGCGTTTAAATCGCGTTAATTAAATCGGTCGCAGTTTCGATCGTAAAAACAGTCAGTAAACTTCCGAAACTTAATAATTAGAAATATTTAAAATAAATATTTAATTTTTAATAATAAAAATCACGTCGGTGTAGATCGGAAATTGCCGGGTGTCACATCCTCCCCATGTTACAGAAATTTTGTCCTCAAAATTTGAGGTAGGATATCATCCAAGAACCAACGGTAGTACAACAAAAATAGTCAACGGACTTGCCGGTACGAATGACACGAGATAAAGTTTCAGAATCAACTGAATGCAAAGTGTAAACAATAACTTTGTCAACAAATACTATTGGCGCACCTCAAACGAAGCAACTAGTGCACCAACTTTTCATTACATACCACAAGGTGTGTCTGCATCTAAGGCAATAACAAACACGTTGATGAAAGTGAGACATGTCAATAAAAATCATTCATTATTCCAAGTAGATTGAATATTCACCGCAAGGTGCTGTATCAAATTCCAACAATTCGATTTAACTGAAATGTCGACTTTAAAGAAACTCATCGACGAAGTATCAAAGGATTCATTGCCCACAATGGCCTGACACATCAAGATTAGAAAACAAGCATTACGAGCAACGTAATGATAAAACAAATCACTAATGAAACAATTGTTTGATGCGAAGCCCTACAATGGACCTTCACAGGTTTAAAGAATTCAAGCATATAACAATTGACACGTGTACAAAAGGCGTGTCTAATTTGGTGAAAAGAATAAGGAATCAACAAAAAAAAAAAAAAAAATTCCTTTATGATTGAATGTTGAAGGCCACGAATACAAAAGAAGAGAGATGTAGATCGTACTCAAAAAGATATAACTAGGTTCTACGACATGAACCTTAGAAGTTCAAGAAACAAGATCATCAAGATCTTAAACTGGTTTAAGAAAAGCAAGGTCGCGAGTGACACGAACAGGGGAGAATCGACAATCACGTGCGTGACAACAAAAGAATGAAACACCCTTATCCATTATTTATATATATAAATATATATACAACAACACATAGGATACCCTCATGATAGAATTTCTTAGAACTATCAGGTGCCTGTAAATTTGCAATAACGTGACGTCTACGTTATCAAAAATTTACCTCACCAGATCATCCTATTAACCTCCATCATAAGTTGTATCACGAGCACTCGTCACATTCATATAATAACACGTATATATATACAACATAATATAATGTTCGTCGTGTGCGCCACCTTTCCGAGTGCTCTTCCCGTCCGCATTCCCGCTTCTCAGCATCATCAGCAAAACGAGGTGCCTCATCAAGACGCCTTCGGCCCAACCCGACCTTGATGACATAGCATACTCCGAACCAGGGATGTGAGACCGCAGATGCTGCAACGATCCCTTTGCCAACTCGTCCAACTAACGCGACACGTGTGAGCGTTCTAGATACGTCCAAGCTTGAGTCGACAACCATTGGCGATACGTACTATATATACTTTAAGTAAATGCACACAGTATATAAACAAGTAAGTTGTTTCACATACCAAGAAACAATGACTCAGCTAACTCTATGTGAATAACCGCTCTGAAGTCTAAAACGATGACTCGCCAGTCACCAGTGAGGTATGCCTAACCACCACGTGTTATTATCCTTTCTATATACCACTATAGAAAAAATACCGACTTCCTATTCACATAAGAAAAATAGATGTTCCTTGCGCCGAAGGAATGCACGCTGAGCTAGTGTGATACACTAATAGTCACGTAACATACTTGGCAACGGTTGGAATTCCAGTTCCTAGGCGTTCATACTAAATATCATGTCTTAGAAATTTTGGTCCCAACTTCAAAACAAACTCAGGTTAAAGCCTAGATATCTACCCAGACACCTAGTTCGCTAAAACCTATGGCTCTGATACCAAACTGTCACACCCCGACTTTTCCCTCGTCGGTTGCGACGTTTGGTGCCTTTGCCAGCGCAGCGGAAAGATGCATCTAAGACTCTTATATCCTGAACGCCAATGCTAACCCTCTAGGATCCCCGATCCCAATATGCCGACTACTCCAACCGTGCCGTTACCAAAGTTTAAACCTGAAAGACAAACTTATGAACTCACCAGCTTTATGTTGACTTTTTAAGTATGTCTTTCAGGTTTAAACTTTGGTAACGGCACGGTTGGAGTAGTCGGCATATTGGGATCGGGGATCCTAGAGGGTTAGCAATGGCGTTCAGGATATAAGAGTCTTAGATGCATCTTTCCGCTGCGCTGGCAAAGGCACCAAACGTCGCAACCAACGAGGGAAAAGTCGGGGTGTGACATTAAAGGTTTTCATATTGATACTATATTTTCATCGTTTGATATTCGGATTCATTTACAATGATGGATTCTAGATAGTTCTTAAGAGATAGAAACGGAAGTCCCTTCATTTTCACGACTTGAACGGGATCCGAGCTACTACCTTTTTATTCGAACTTTAGAATTTACCATCATTGTAATTTTGATTCTTAAAGAGTAGGAATAACCTTTGGTAACTAACGGATTATTTCTTACAAATTCTATCCTTTAAGTTCTATCTATATCGATGTAATATAGTTGATCTCTAGGTTATCTCTATTCGTGGATATACTTAGGAGGTTTCTCAGATCATTAGACGTATCTTATCTGAAGTCTAAAGGTACCGGAAAAGACTAATTGAATTTGTTGAATTACACGGTTTCAACAATTTCTTTTCATTATCTTGATCTATTGGTCATTGAGATTTCTCTTAAATCATCTATAATAATCTTACTGACTATTTCATTGATGATTGACTGCATTGTATCTAATACATATTATTTGACTTTTCTTATTGTATTATCGTGAATGAGATCTTTCACAATTCTACAGTCAATATATGTAAATTTATCTTTATAGTCTTTGAATCTACTTGTAACAATTGTTGTTACGATTCTTTGACTTTAAGATTCTTATGGCAATGCATCAATTATTCTTTCTCAAAATCATGATTATCATTCGGGATTAATATACTTATTGCATTAACTATTTCCATAAAATTCTTTCTTAATTCTAGTTCGGGATTCGTTGACACTCTCGATAAAATATTCTTTATAATTTTCTAGTTGTTTTTATACTACTTATATTTTTATCTGATAATTTCTTTTAATGTTTATATTCTTATAATATTTTCTTTTGGTATATCGGATGCCTTTTAATATTATTTGGCACTTCAATTGCCTTCTCGTGATATATGGCATTTCCCATGCCTTTTTATTATTTAGACATATCGGATGTCTTTTCAAATTATAATTCTTTTTATGGTCGATTTATATTCTTTTATATCCAACTTATTATAAGCGAAGCTTATTTCATCGGGATATTTGTATAGATAGTTCTTGTCAGAACAGTGATTTCTTAAATGATCTCTCACAGCCTTTAACTTAGAACAGGAATTCCGTCATTCTTTGGCCAGAGAGTTTCACTGGAAAAATGAGCATAATTCTATTCATTTTTCGTTTTCATTTCGATTATACCTTGCGAATCTCTACGCGATTCCGCTTGGTATCAATTATATTTTGATATATATATTCGTTATAATTTACTTCTTTTAATAATTCATTGGATTCTACTATTTCTGGTTTTTGAATCCATATAGATTTTTATCTGTTATATTTTTGGAATTTTAACAATTCTTTCATCACTTTGTAAATTTCAACTTGGTAACACTTGACCGTTTTACCAATTTGATTGTACTGTAACTCACGTGAGTTTTTATACGAAGTGACTGCGAAGATTTGTTCATAGTAACATATATCCTTATAAAGAATCCTGTGACTTAGTGGCAATTGTCCGGATATACCTTCTGTAAGGGTCCGAATATCCTTTGCCACAGGGATTGCACATAGGACATACAACTAGCTTTGGTTGGCAATCAAAATCAATAAATTGATTTCTTTGATTCATAGAATTTAACCAATCGATGGTTTTTATTCTGCGAATATATTCTTAGTCGTATTCACGAAGGAATTTCAACTATATTGCCAGTTTTGTGGTCGTATTCTCCACATATAAAACGCTGATAATTCAGATTTATATTTCTTCTTCTTATTTATTTTCTTATTATTTATCTTAATATGTTCGTGACCCAAACATACTATGATCTCGATAAACTCCTACTCGAATGTTCCTGTGCCTGTGGCATTCATAATTATGTTTGCAACCATAATTACTATTCCACCTCACCTAACATTCCAGTATTCGTTTATTTTAATCACAATAGGTATGTGTCCTTTACATATTATTTCGATATTCTGTTCTTTATTTTCTCTTGGGTTCGAAATTATATATATTTTGGAAGAAAACATGTTGACTCGAGTCTAACGAAATAGACTGTCAATCGTTCAAGGATTTGATCGCTTCAAAAGATGTCCAATATAACCATCCAATCTTTTTAATCTTTCTGACTTGTTCGTGTCATAGGATTAAGATGGTACTTATATTGTCGCATAATCGAGCGAGTAAGAATTCGGTTTCTTTCGATAGATTCCAAAGTATTTCGGTTACGGAATTTCGAGAATAATATTTTTGTTCAAATATTATTTAATTCTGGAAGGGATCAAGGAGGACATATAACTAGGATTTTTATATAAATACAAAGATGAGTTTAGATTATAAAACGGAATATATATATTATTCATCGTTTTTATTGGAATAAATATCGAGAAATTATATAATCGGACATAGATATAAAATTATATTGAAAAGGCTCTTGGTATTTATATATACGAATATTGATTCGATTAATAAATCTTCATGAAAATAACATTAAATACGGTAGGAAATATGTTTCGGTAAAACGATACAGCCGTGGTTCAATACGATTTTCATATTTCGTAATAAAAAGAATTTATAATAACAATATTTAATCAAATACTTGAATTTTCAATAACTGGGTTTCTTATTATGTAATAGAAAATAAGACAAAATAGATTTTCTCAAAATACTGTGGCCAAATTTTTAAGGTTTAAGCGAATTATACTGAATTATTTAAAAACGTGATAGTCAAATTAAAACAAATTCAGGGGATGTTTTAATAATATAAGGAGTATCAATAATAGATTTAATAAAAAAAAGAAATTATGGTATTAAAGGATTTTCTCAATCTTATAAATTTGAATAAATCGTTATTTAAAATCGGGGTATATATATTTTTAAAAATCAAAATACTGGTTTAGTATAAAAATAGTAATGACTAAGAATAAATTCAATAAACTTTAGAATTATACCGAAAAGATTTAAAACAACTTGAGTTATCGAGGAATCTGTCTGATTTCTAGTTAAATGATCAGAAAAATTCTTTAGAGACATAATATCAGTATGTCTCTAGCATATCGGATTTTATAAAATTTTCGAAATTTATGGAGTAAACCTATATTCTTGGAAACTTGATCATAGGAATGTTCAAGTTGAAGCGTAATATTCGTATTTTATTTATAAATATTGGAATAGTCGTAGGGTTAATGATCTGAAATCGAATATAATTAGCCACTGGGACTGGAATAATTCAATAAACTTATATGAAGTTTCTTGAATCAATGATAGATGATTTATGTTTTATGATCTATATATTTTTCTATATAACCATATATACTTTTCGTAACTTTATTCATTTCTTATTTATATCGGGATTTATTTTCTGATTTCTTTTAATATATCTGGTTTCTGTTCTGTATTATTTCTTATTTCTTATAGCCTTAATATTCTATAAGATTTCCTAGAAATTAATGTGCATATAAATTCACAATTGTGTACAGAATTCTCAATTTACCCCACAAAATCATTCTAGTAATATCCTGTAATGGATTCGTTTTAATTTCCAGTATACTGTTATGGTTCTCACCAACTTTGTAACACCCCAACCGATGGCGGAAACATCGGGATGTCACGTATTGATGATTGTTTCAGTAGCACATGGTATAAATTAAATTTTAAATAATTTATTCAAAACATAAATATCCAAAATAAAGTGATGTCTAGGAATTCAAATACATGATATCAAATAAGCAACAACTTCAAATAACTTCAAATTATAACTTCATGATAAATCCTCATGCAAACTCAAGCCTCAGCTTCATTGTTACCTGAAACATGTTAATTTTGAAAATATTTTTGGGTCAACAATAGTTGGTGAGAATTACCTAGGTTTTGATAATCGAATAAAAATGTTGTACAATTCAAGTGTCATGGCAAGTCTAGTCCATATGTGAAAACATACTAGAAGTAAATTGAGTGCATAATCAACCCTTGTGACTGTTATAATGTGGTACATCCCATACGCTCATGGTTCACTCGAATATGTTATGCGATAACAAACACCCACGTTACCTTTGTAGGAGGCACGTATCCGGGTGGGATTGTCAGTCCAATAGATCTATCAATGTATACCGTCGGCTGATCAATGTTAATGATTATGCTAGAATGGTGCTTACCCTAGTCATGTTCAAGACATAATGCAACATAGAAAAAACACATAGACACTTTGATGATTGAATTGCATGTAGAATGTTGTAACATGTTTCACCCCAAAAATGGTGATAAATAGAAAAGGGGCTATGTAAAACTCACCTTGATTGGACTTGGAAGTATTCAACAATAATCAAGGAGTTAAGCTTGCACCTAATTAAAAGTAATATTTTAGGATGTAAGTTATGGAGTTTATTAGCATATTAATCGATTCCAACTAGTGACCTTTAGCGAAAACAAGTAAGATTCCAATTTTCGAAATACCCAAACATTTATCTTTATTGTCATATTATAAAGAAGTTTGTAAAAGTAAATAATTTATCTTGTTAGTTCATAAGGGTTCATAAAATGCGCATGTACCCATTACATTATAATTAATGTAATATCTAGAATATAATAATCCATACTAAATCATACCTTCTCGTTTTATTATTAAAATGACTGTTTTGTTCATTTTCTTATTGTAACTATTGTAAATAATTACTTTTAAAATATCAACAGTATCTAATTTGAAAAATACATGATATAGGATTTCATTTAGAAGTATATAATTGGTTGATTTCTTAAAATTGATGATCCATAAATACTATTAAATTTAATCAAATAATGTCTTGTATACTAGGTAAATGATACGTGCTAATACAAGAAATATATTAATTTTACTTATTTTGGTAACAATTGATTGAATATGATTAAAGTCAATAGTAAAACTTTATAGGCTAGATTTAAATAGTAATGATAATGAAATTTAAAATGAATAAGTTGAATTTTTATTAAAAAATAAATTTGAGAAATTATGTGATGTTACAGTCTCCCCTAATTTAGGAAACTTCGTCCCGAAGTTATTAAAAACACAGGGTTGACGATGATTGGATAGAAATTAGGGCAACTGTGGTTTGAAAAATTTGGGTTAAGGCATGACATGAATGTATAGGTAATAGAATAACATGTTTCGAATAATTTGGACAAGAGGGTTGATATGTGTGAGTTTTAAGAGTTGGATTAGGTTCGTCTGAAATAGCAAGGAGAATAAGAATGTAACAAAACACCAAACTTAAGTTTTAGGAGTCTTAAAAGAAATGCATGAGTTGATTGACTATAGGAAAACCAAATGAACTACCAAGTAACTAAAGTTTATAATTGGTTAGCTACCGAAAAACCTTGATAGAATTTCACACTACCTTAACGTACCTGTAAATTCATGATTACGTTCCGGACCGCAATCACCAATTTACCTTACATTAGGGTTTTTTGTCCTTCTATGACTCTAAACACACATGTAAGTAATGCAAAATAGCCTTGTGATTGAATCGTATACAATGTATCCAAAAATAAGTCCAACTGTTGAGCAGGAAAAGACCTCTACCAGTCAGTGAGTAAGAACCTCTACCGATTGTTGAGCAGGTGTGATAGCCTCTACCAGTCGTTGAGCAGGTTGTAGGGCCTCTACCGACCGTTGAGCAGGCATGATGACCTCTACCAATCGTTAAGTAGGTTATTTGGTACTCTACTAACTGTTGAGCAAGTACTTCATCCTCTATCAGTTGTTTGATTAAGTGTACCAATTATTACACACATGAATTGCAAATTGATAATATGTACATGTAAGCAATCAAGTATCAAGTATAGCATACGAGTTGTAATAGAGTTGCCCTAGACAAGGTTAATGACTCTTGGTGTGTCTATAGCAAATAGTTTATATTCCATGAATTCTAGTTTCAAATGTTCAAATGTGGTAGATAGTCGAATCCTCATGTATAACTAAGGATTATGTTTGATGCAACACACAATCAAGTTTCAATAGTTTGGTTATCATGGGTAACTAGCTCATGTGTGAGAAGGTGAAGGATATGAATTTAGTTCTTGAGCGGATGATGAAAAATCTTGAAGCAGAATCGAGGTTGTGAGAGATAGTGAATGTGAAGATAGTTGATAAAGAGTTTATTTTATAGTAAGGATATTATGTAGCAGTGTAAATTTTGGGGTTTGGATCAAAGGTTATAATCAAGTGTATAAGAAAACATGATTGTGGTATATGCCAAATATTGTAAAAATTTGAACAAGTTGAAAATGAGTGAGTGTCGATGGAGAATTTAGAGACTAGATATTATTCCTATGGATAAAAAAAATCTTATTTTCAAAATTGGTTTTATACATAAAGCAAAAGTTGTTAAATAGTACAAGCTAAGTGGGCTTTGATTAAAATATTCCCGTTAGTTGGAGATTTCAAACATGGCATTAGGTTTTGAAGATCAAGGTTCTATTAGTGATTTTTAATAGTTTAAAGCATTATATAGAAAATCGTTTGTTACGTCAATAAATAAACAATTGAATTTAAGTTCGAGGACGTCTTTTGACAAAAAAAAAATATGTACTTTGTAGAGTTACTAGGTAATGAAAATACAACAAGATTTAGAAATCTTTAGTTTGTGCTAAGGTATGAGGTTATAGTTTTTTTTTTAAAATAAGTAACATGTGGAGAAATGAAATAATATGATTTGGGTAGGGTGTTGAATATTTAAAAAGTGGCTAAGATGGTAAGGTGAAGTGTGATTGTGAAATCCATAGATGGTTATGAAATGAGATTGATTTAAGCTGTAAAATTTTGAGATTTTAGAGCTTAGTTTAAGGAAAGTGAGTGTAATCATTTATTCATTAATTAAAACGAATAAACGAAAACGTTGACTTATCAAAACTTCTAGATTCTAATAACATAGTGGAGACATGCTTTAGCCTATAAGTGAACACTCATCCCGATAATTCCCAGGTAGGCATCCGGGTCCCTCGTCTGATTGGGATTTATGCGCAATGCCAGTCCTAGACAGAAAACTCAGAATACAGGCGTTCACCCTTCCAGATTGCACGTGTTCATTATTAAAATCTAGAACTTCGACGAGATCTTCAAGGTGGTTCAGGCTAAACCTGAGGATTTGTCCTATTAGTCTAAGAGTAGATCTTGTGATGGAGAACAATCTTCTTGTAGGGACTAAAGTAGGAATAAGAAGTAGGAGGGAGATAGAGAATAGAAACAAGTAGGGTTGCAAGTAAAAGGAGCAAGTACTGATTATAATCCTATGGTTATAGAATGTTGTAACATGTTTCACCCCAAAAATGGTGATAAATAGAAAAGGGGCTATGTAAAACTCACCTTGATTGGACTTGGAAGTATTCAACAATAATCAAGGAGTTAAGCTTGCACCTAATTAAAAGTAATATTTTAGGATGTAAGTTATGGAGTTTATTAGCATATTAATCGATTCCAACTAGTGACCTTTAGCGAAAACAAGTAAGATTCCAATTTTCGAAATACCCAAACATTTATCTTTATTGTCATATTATAAAGAAGTTTGTAAAAGTAAATAATTTATCTTGTTAGTTCATAAGGGTTCATAAAATGCGCATGTACCCATTACATTAGAATTAATGTAATATCTAGAATATAATAATCCATACTAAATCATACCTTCTCGTTTTATTATTAAAATGACTGTTTTGTTCATTTTCTTATTGTAACTATTGTAAATAATTACTTTTAAAATATCAACAGTATCTAATTTGAAAAATACATGATATAGGATTTCATTTAGAAGTATATAATTGGTTGATTTCTTAAAATTGATGATCCATAAATACTATTAAATTTAATCAAATAATGTCTTGTATACTAGGTAAATGATACGTGCTAATACAAGAAATATATTAATTTTACTTATTTTGGTAACAATTGATTGAATATGATTAAAGTCGATAGTAAAACTTTATAGGCTAGATTTAAAAAAAATAATAATAAATTATTTATCAAGTCACCATTTCATAGAAATTCTAGAAAATTGATTTCTAGTATTTGTATATAATTAAACATGTAGGAAAACATTAGTAAATATTTTAATACCTCTCTGAAGAAAAATGAAACCCAAAAAAAAATGCGTCTACAGAAAAACAAGCACGTTGGCTCCGGAACTGTCTTGAGCTCTATGAAAGGTTTCCAAACGTAAAGACGTAGTCAAAGGTTGCTAGTAAGTTGAAGATAAGTAGTAATGGTATTATTTTGGTGTTTTGGGTTCGTTTCGGGTTCCCCGGAAACATGAATTCTAACCGGAAATTTGGATCGGACGGTGTCGGGTCAATAGTGACAAGATAGTGAAAAGAAACTAGAATAGAAATTTAGAGAGAGTATTAGACTAAAAATTTTTTTTGCATATATTTCTTCTCAAAGCAAAGAGTATTTATAGGTCTACAAGTAACAACTACCATGAAAGCTAGAGGCTAAATTATTGGAACATAACACTCACTACCTTAATTGAGTTTGACTCTAAATAAATTAACTTTGACTCTAAATTAAAATAAAAGATTTGACTCTAAGTAAAAGATAAATGATGCAAAGCACTAATTAAGCCATCCATGTTCAAAATGAAATCATGAGTTGAGTGGCACATATCAATTACGAATTGTTTTGTATAGTTTTATAATAATGAAAATGACAATTATAGTATGTATAATAATAGTAATGATAATGAAATTTAAAATGAATAAGTTGAATTTTTATTAAAAAATAAATTTGAGAAATTATGTGATGTTACAAACTTTATAATGGTTTGGCATTTTAGGTACCCAAAAATCTAATAGCCTGATATTTTCTTTAATATTTCTAGTATCATAGTTATTTTTTTGTAAGCAAAATTTCTTTTTAGAAAATATTCCGGTAGATCCTGGATTAATAAAGACTTCAAAACTGTTATTAAGCGCCGCTCTGATACCACCTGTAACGACCCTGGCTGACAGAGCCGGGTCGTCGGGTCGGATTATCGGAGCTACGCAGCGGAACTCAGGATAATAACAGTCTTTAGTCTTCCAGGATCCACGTCATCATATCTGTTGGGTTACCTGAACACATGCCAAAAATAGTTTCTGTCAACATAAAGTTGGTGAGGTCGTGTATTTTATAAAGTGAATGGCCAGTTCGTTTATTGATAATTCTTTTATTTAAAATATTCTTTTATAAACATGCTTTACAATTATAACTTCTGGAGGAGAAAATATATTCTATTATATCAATTCGATTATATGTCAATTCTAATATATTATTCCGATTATATTCTATTGGTTGCCATTCCTATCTATGCTATCACTCTGCTTGTGATAAATATAATTATTTCTATCCTCTACTCGGGTAAAACTGGTTCTTGTCCTCTAGTTGGACAAGAAAGGAAATGGCGATACCGTCCAGTACTGTCCTTGTCGTTTCTATTACCCCCTTTTTATTATATAACTTTTATTAGTAATCATTCTTTTATGTAAAGCATTATTATGTTTTCTTATAAATGACATGTATTCCCCCGAAAACACTTAATAAAACAGTAAAAGTGGGGAGTTCACGATACTCACAGGTTTGCGTTAATCTCTAGCTAATCTTCTTATTACAATTATATTTCATATATATATATTGATACGTGTTACGCGTGGGACTTGTTAGATTGTAATACTTAGGATATATATATCATATATATAATTTATATATATAGAATTCAGTATATATTAGATAGTCCTAAACTCGGGGTTTATTATTGACACGACACGGACATCCTAAATCTAGCTGGCCATTACAGCTTGGCGTTCAAAATATATACAGCTGGCCATTACAGCTTGGCACACGAACCTAAAGAACTCTAGACATGAACTTACCCGGATGATGGCTCGGCGGAGCATATTATTATTAACCCGAGTCTAGTATATCGTCAATATATCAAATTGTGTATATATAAACGTATATATTTTATATATGATTATTATTCTCTTATTATTATTATCAAGTCCGTACGTTATCCGTATTATATATATATATATTAGTATAATTCTAATAATATTCCTCGTCTAGCTATTGGACCGGGTTCTATTCCGGGTGTTGGCCGAGTCACTGAGTCGACTCGGTAACGACTCGTATTCTTCCAATTCAATGATCGGTACCTCGCAATCAATATAATCACCGTGTTAATAAATAGATTACAAGTTCGTGACCAATCAACCAATAGGAAATAGTGACCGAATCTTACCGAATTATTATCGGAACATAATCGGGAGTTGACCGGAAAGTGACCGGAAGTTAACCGAACTTCCGATGGGTACCTTGCAATAATTATAACCATCATTAATAATTGATTATAACATCAAGGAACCAAAATAACTAGAAAGAGGCAACCCGAAGCATGATCCAAACATACATAATTGGATCATAACCCAATCCATCTTATTATTATCAGTTTAAATACCGTATACACACAATTGGTTATATGGCTACAGGTTCAATACCATATTCACAACCACACGTATATGATTTGAAAGATGATTGGTGGTTCACGAGTACAATTCTGAACAGAAAGATTGATTAAGCCCCGATGACAGTCACCGGATCTTGGTGACTGTCCGTTTTCCTAAACACAAGAGAACCCAGTCGGACACATAGGATAACCGAAAGAAGCTTGTAGGTGGTTATTAAGAACTGGTCGGAAACAGAAGAGTGGTCCCGGTTGGTTACCCAGATTCACAGCAACAGTCACCTTAACCGGTGACTGTTTGATTCCACTAATCAAGAACTCAGAGATGGTTGTAGGTTTTTGATGCTTCGATGATAATTATAAAACAGAGGGTTATGGTTCGGTTGGTGGTTATTGGTTACCGGTTGGGGTTATCGAGTAAAAAGGAGAGAAGGTTGATAGTGCTTACCGGAGAAGTGAAAGGGGCGGCTGCCGGAGAGGTGACCGGAGGAGGAGGCGGCAGAAGCCGGCCATGGTTCTCCGGTGAGAGGCTTCTTGATCAGAGAGTTTATAATCAAAACACACTTTGTGTGTGTATATAATATGTACAGCGAGAGATTAAGAGAGATGGGTTTTTATAGGTAAAGACAAATAGAGGGCGTTTGGCAACGGGGATAATAGCTGGGACTCGGGTGTTTGGTAATGGGTATAACAGAAGAACAAAAGGCGTTTGGCAACGAGTTAATAGTGGATAAGGAACGTTTAACCAAGATAATAAAAGTTTAATAATTATTATCTATATAATCGGTTGAAACGGTTTGTCGCGAGATTCGAACTTGAATATTTTATTAAATAATTGGGTGGTCGGGTACGACCCGACCCGTTTAAGAGACCCGTAACACCTCGGGTGTTACAGAGAAGGTTATCCTGAATGAGTTGGATTTTATCTGTAGTTTCCTGGATCAGTTCAGGTCCAGTGATCTGGGCTTCACCAACCTCAGTCCAACAGACAGGTGAACGTCACTTACGGCCATAGAGTGCCTCGAAAGGAGCCATGTTAATGCTGGCATGATAACTGTTGTTGTATGAAAACTCAACCAAGGGAAGATGAGAATCCCATGCGCCACCAAAATCAATGACACATGCCCTGAGCATATCCTCAAGTGTCTGGATGGTCCGTTCGGTCTGACCATCTGTTTGAGGGTGATAAGCAGTACTCAGGTTTAGCTTGGTACCCAAAGCGTCTTGTAAAGAATCCCAAAAGTGAGAGGTGAAACGACCATCACGATCAGATAATGTCCAAAGGTACACCATGGCGACATACAATTTCACTTACGTACATCTTCGCTAACCTTTCCACGGAATATTTCTCACGAATTGGTAAGAAATGGGCTGACTTGGTCAAGCGGTCAACGATTACCCAAATGTTGTCATAACCTTTGGGTGTACGAGGGAGTTTAGTGATGAAGTCCATTGCTATGCTCTCCCATTTCCATACAGGAATTTCTGGTTGTTCAAGCATGCCAGATGGTCGTTGATGTTCAGCCTTGACCTTTGAACAAGTAAGGCATTTTGCAACGAAAAGAGCGATATCTTTCTTCATACCAGGCCACCAATACGAATAACGAAGATCTTGGTACATCTTGTCAGCTCCAGGATGAATAGAATAACGAGACTTGTGAGCCTCATTCATAAGGAAGGTACGAAGATCATCACGGTCAGGAATCCAAAGTCGATTGAGAAAATAAAGTAGACCATCAGGTTTGGTTTCAAGTTGAGTCTCAGCACCACAAGACATTTCCTCGTACATGTTACCTTGGGTGACTGAAGTATGTTGAGCCTGGAGGATACGATCCTGAAGATCAGTACGAACTCTCGCACAATGAAGTTTGATGCGCTCTTTATGACTGAGTGCGTCAGCCACAACATTCGCTTTGCCAGGATGGTAGCGAATCTCGCAATCATAGTCGTTAAGTAACTCAACCCAACGTCGTTGCCTCATGTTAAGATTTTTCTGGTCGAAGACATGTTGGAGACTTTTGTGGTCCGTGAAAACCACACATTTGGTTCCATAAAGATAGTGTCTCCATATCTTAAGAGCAAAGACGACAGTGCCCAATTCAAGATCATGGGTGGTATAATTCTTTTCATGGGTCTTTAGCTGTCTAGACGCATAAGCAATAACCTTGCCTCGTTGCATGAGAACACAACCAAGACCTTGGTTTGATGCATCACAATAGACCACGAAATCATCATTACCATCAGGTAGAGACAGAATAGGAGCTTCACAAAGTTTCAGTTTAAGAGTCTCAAATGCTTCCTCTTGTTTTGGTCCCCACTCATAAGGTTTACCCTTGTGAGTTAAGGCAGTGAGAGAAACAGCGATCTTGGAGAAGTCGGCAATGAATCGACGATAATAACCAGCCAAACCAAGGAAGTAACGGACTTCTGTTGGAGTTTTAGGAACACTCCAATCCTTGACAGCTTCGATCTTCACAGGATCAACATGAATTCCATTCTCATTGATAACGTGTCCTAAAAATTGAACTTCCTTAAGCCAAAATTCACATTTCGAGAACTTGGCATACAGTTGTTCTTTCTTTAGGAGACCCAAGATTGAGTGAAGATGTTGTTCGTGATCGAATTTTGATTTTGAGTAAATCAAGATGTCGTCAATGAAGACGATCACGAATTTGTCGAGGTAGGGTCTACAAACCCGATTCATTAGATCCATAAACACTGCAGGAGCGTTGGTCAATCCAAACGACATGACCATGAATTCGTAATGACCATAACGTGTACGAAAGGCTGTCTTGGGAATGTCTTCTTCGTGAACTCTAAGCTGATGATATCCAGAACGAAGATCAATCTTCGAAAAATGGGTTGCTCCTTGAAGTTGATCGAAAAGATCGTCAATCCTAGGCAAGGGATAACGATTCTTGATGGTGAGTTTGTTGAGTTCACGATAGTCGATACACATCCTGAGAGATCCATCTTTCTTCTTGACGAACAAAACCGGGGCTCCCCATGGAGAAGAACTGGGGCGAATGAAACCTTTATCAGAAAGTTCCTGTAGTTGACTGGCAAGTTCTTGCATCTCAGAGGATGCAAGACGATAAGGAGCTTTGGCGACAGGATTTGCACCAGGAACAAGATCGATCCTAAATTCAACTTGTCGAGCAGGAGGCAAACTAGGTAAATCCTCTGGAAAGACTTCAGGATAGTCCCGAATGATTGGGATGTCTTGGATACTTTTGCCCTTGTCTTTCTTTTCTATCACGTTAGCCAAGAAAGCCATATACCCCTTTCGTAAGTATTTTTGAGCAGTAGTACAAGACATGAGTTTAAGCTCACCACAAGGCTTCTCACCATAGATCTTCAAAATATCACCAGATTTGAGAGGAATGCGAATAACTTTCTCAAAGCATAGGATTTCAGCACGATGGGTTGGCAACCAATCCATGCCTACTATGACATCAAAGCTTCCAAGATGCATAGGAATGAGGTCGATAGGGAAAGTATGTTCATCAAGGTTCAGCACACAGTTACGAATAACAGAATCGATCGAAATAGACTTCCCATTAGCTACCTCTACCACTAAGGGTTCCTCTAGGTTAGTTTGGGGTAAGTTAAGTAAGGGTTCAAACTTTAGTGATACAAACTACTTATCAGCACCCGAATCAAATAATATAGAAGCATAGTGGTTATTAACGAGAAACGTACCATTAACCACCTCGTTGTTGTCGCGGGCCTGATTAGCATTGAGGTTGTATGCGCGACCACGAGCACCTTGGTTCTGGTTGCGGTTCTGGTTTTGATTGCGATTTTGGTTCTGGTTCTGGTTTCCAAGTCTAGGGCAAGCATCCCTATAATGTTCCGTACTACCACACTCAAAGCACTGGCCACGAACAGGCCTACCATTTTGAGCATTGGGAGCTGGATTATTCCTGGCAGGGTTGTTTTGAGTGGCAGGGGCTTGGCAGGTATTAGCAAAGTGTCCATACCGCTTGCAGTTATTACATTGGCGGCATGGTCTGTTAGCAGCATGGTGATATTGGCAAGTGTTACAAAGAGGGTGGTTCCCAACATACGGTTTCTTGGCTAGGGTTTGCACTGCGGGTGGGGTGGTAGCAACCATGTAGTTCTTAGCCCTGCGTTTCCTGTTGGTTGAGGTCTCAGGCTTAACCTCAATAGCAGGCTGAGGAGTGTCCTTTGCAGCAGCCTTCTTGGTGTTCTTGCGAAAAAAAGGTACCGTTTTTCACATGATTATCGGTTAGAGTAGCCGCAAGGCGTTTGGCTTCCTCCAAGGTGGCAGGATTCCTTCCCCATACCGTGTCCTGTATTTGCATAGGTAAACCACCGATATACTTCTCGATGGCTACTGATAGGGGAGTGACCTTATGGGGCAACAACAGACTGAGCTCATGGAAGCGGGTATTATAAGCAAGGTTTTCCCCACTATCCTGAGCAAGGGTGTGGAACTCGTCCTCCAATTTCTTGACCTCGTTACGTAGGCAAAACTCAGCTTTCATTATCTCTTTGACTTGATCCCAGGTCATAGCAAGTGCAACTTCAGCTCTGCGGGTGCGCTTTTCCTCATTCCACCAAGTGAGTGCTCGTTTGTGAAGAACACTCATAGCATAACGGACCTTAAAGTTATCGGGACACTCACTGTTAATGAAGGTATTCTCAATACCCTCGAACCATTGTAGGAGACCAGTAGCTCCTTCATCCCCACTGAACTTAGGAGGATTACAGGTATTAAAGTGTTTGAGAGTGCAGGCTGGGAGACCATTCCCGTTCCCATTGTGGTTTCCATTGCCGTTTCCATTTCCATTGCCGTTTCCATTCATTTGGATGACTTGAGCCAGTAAGTTAGGAACCAGAGTTGCGATCTGTTGCGCCATTTGTTGGGAAATGATTGCAGCCAGTTGGGCATCACCTCCATTGTTGTAGTTAATGCGAGTGCTGCGACGTGGAGGCATGATCTGTAAGAGACACAATGAAATGAATGAGGTAATATAAGGAATGTAATCATTTATTCATTAATTAAAACGAATAAACGAAAACGTTGACTTGTCAAAGATTCTAGATTCTAATAACATAGTGAAGACATGCTTTAGCCTATAAGTGAACACTCATCCCGAGAATTCCCAGGTAGGCATCCGGGTCCCTCGTCTGATTGGGATATATGCGCAATGCCAGCCTAGACAGAAGACTCAGAATACAGGCGTTCACCCTTCCAGATTGCACGTGTTCGTTATTAAAATCTAGAACTCCGACGAGATCTCAAGGTGGTTCAGGCTAAACCTGAGGATTTGTCCTATTAATCTAATGGTGGATCAGGATTGCAACAGACGAATAAGAGCAGTCAACTTGTAAAGGCTTAGGGTTGTATAAGGTGTAGGATAGGGATAAGATTAAGGAAGCAATTAGGGTTACAAGTAAGAGAAGCAAGTATTGTTTTAAATCCCTAAGGTTATAGTCTAGATTATTTTTCTAATAACCTAATTCCCTATAACCAAGGCTCTGATACCAATCTGTAACACCCCAACCGATGGCGGAAACATCGAGGTGTCACGTAAGAATGATTGTTCAGTAGCACATGGTATTCAAGTTTTAATTGAAATTTATTTAAAGTAAAATATCCAAAATTTGAAAATACATAACAAAGTCTTGAATGAAATTCTAGTACATCAAATAACCAAACAAAGCATAAACTTCAAATATCTCCTCATGCTAGCTCTAGACTTCAAGCATCATTATTTCCTGTTGAGTTTGGAAAAATGGGGGGGGGGGGTCAACTAGAAGTTGGTGAGAATACATAAGCCATGTCAAGCAATTAAGTTTTAGAATAATAAAAGTTTAGCAATTCATATGTCTATCGTAAGTTTAAGTCTGCATGAATAAACATGAAGTATAGTATGCACATAATCAAACCTCCGACAAGTTTAGGTCCATCCCGCATCCATGGTTCACCTTAATATCACGTTGGAACGATAACAATCACCCGCGCTCCCCATAAAAGATGGTCAACGAATCTAGGTGGGATTGTCAATCCAATAGATCTATCATTGAATATCGCCGGCTTGGCCACAACTAATGATTATGTAAGTTTAAGTTTAAGTCTAATAGTATTTGTCTAAGTCATGAGGCATTAAAGTTTACAACTAGACATGTATGTAGAATTGCTTAAGTATAAAGTTTCAAGTATAAAGAATTGCATAAACAAGGTTACGTAAACTCACCTTAGCAAAGTGTTAAGTCTCGTGAAATAGAATATGTGTAGCCCAACGTTGCCAAGTATTACCCTATGTTTAAGGTAATAAATAAGTCTAAGTCTTTCTAGTCTACAAGTATTTTCTAGGGTTCCTAATTTGGGGATAATATTCGTTTAATTATTAAATAAATTGTTTAATAAATAAAAGAAATTCAAAAAAAATAAATAAACAAAAGTCTTTTTGTAAGTTTTTGATTAAGGATGATCACATTAGAAGGTTTTAAGTATGAAAATAAATTTTATAAAATTATTTTCTTAAAAATTGAATATTTAGTCTATTTATTTCTATTTTGTCAAAATATAACTTTAATATCTAAAAATATTAAATTTAAAGAATTTTTAAATTAAAATTTGTATTTCTGTTCTAAATGGACAGAAATAATTTATATAAAATTTTGGTGCAAAAATATTGAAAAATGAATTTATTATGATTTATTTATGATTAAAATAACAAAAATCGATTAAAAATATTAAATAAATGATTTTTCAGAAATAAAAATCATTTCTGGAATGTCTATTGTTTTATAAACTTAGGATAATTTTTGTAGAATTTTATAAAATCGTTTTGATATTTTTATAGAATTTTATAATTATAATAGAATAAATTTGTAATATTTATTATATATAATAAATAAATAATTTTTGGAAAAATAAAAATTGTATGATAAACTTTTCTATTAGAATATCATAAAATAATTTTTGTTGAATTTATAAAGCAATTTTAGTATTTTAAAACCATTTTTAAAAATAATAGTGAATATATATAAGTATAAAGGGTTTAAAAAAAATGTTTGTATGTGCTAGGGGTCGAACCCGCGTCAAACCCGGGTCAGGGTTTTAAATCACAAGCCCAGACCAGTTGGTCTGGACCCTAAGAACGAATAATCTAGGTTCGAATTAATTAAATAGTCTATATGAATCAGTTATATAATCCTTTTAAAAAGAAAGAAAAGAATGCGTGGAAAGAGGGACTCGAACCCTGGCCGTGGCCGGTTCGTGTTTTAGTGAAAAGATCCACACCAACTGATCTACTGATCAGTTGGTGATGATTGTTGTTCTGTATAATATAAATATCAAGGTCTGCAACATGAATATCCCCAAATTGAATCGTATGAACCCTAGGTTTTACAATAATCAAAACGAACAAGCAATAACCCGGTTATTCATGGGGTTATTGCTGTTCTATGGCCGATAAACAAAACCCAACAAAAAAATTAAACTTACGAACTGAAATCGTGGATGAAAAGCTCGGTCAAACTTAAAGTCAAACGCGAACACAAGGATACTAGAATGAGGGTTTTTAACAGAAATTGAGAGTAGGGAAAGAGTATTCGGCGAGTAGAGATGAAAAATGAGTGTTCAATTTATAGTGTAACACTCATGTGATCGATTTGGTAAGGTTTGACCCGTGGTTAAATACAATGACGCGATGATTGACACGATTATGGTATGCTTTGATGGTGATTATGTGTGTTGAGTACGCGTATTAGTCGAACAATCAACAATGTTTACCATAACAGGATTTGGAAACACGGATTGATTGTGTAATTGTGGGAGATTGGATCGCAGTTGACTTTTCAATAGTCAACTGCACATCTAAACACAATATATATATATATACCAGTCAGAGTTAAAACCAAGTTAAGGCTGTTTGTGTGAACCGGCCTTAGGCATGGGTTCGAACCCCGGCCCAGGCTTTTATTTTTTTGACATTAATTTCACCATTATAATAGTATTATATATTTATAGTATGGTTCTAAGAGTCCAAACGCGTCACGAAATATTTTTAAAAGGGACGATAATGATAAAAATTCGACGTTTTATTAATAACTGTCGTAACGTACATAGAATTAAATGCGAAATGTTACATAACACCCATCAAATATAAAGGGTTAGGATCAAATACACAGTGAAAGAAAAATAGGAAGTCGTAGGAAGGGTATCAAACGGACTCCCGATTGAGCTCATTCAAGCGGCATTGGAATCGTCTTATCGAACCCTACGACGTTAGTTTTTAGGTCTTCGTTTTTTTGGGTTTTAGCTTGTAGTTTTTAAAATATGCGTTATATCATTGTGTCTTTTATGTACCATTGTGTTTTTTCTTATTTTCATCATTGTGTCATTTTTTCAATTCATTGTGTCTTTTTTCTTCAGCATTGTGTTATATTTTTTTGGCACCGTGTTATATTTTGTGGTTCATTGTGTCATATTTCATTATCTATTGTGTTTTTTGTATCCTTCTCACCCTTCTCATTTTTTGTAACCTTTGTAGAATAACTCAACCAATACTAAATTGATTGTGTGTGTAAAAGACCCGCCCAATATTCTTTCACGCTCGTTGACAAGTCAACAAATGACCTTTTTAACATTCTTAACGCCTAGGGGGAGTAGTATTTAACGCCCTTAACTCCATATGACATCTTTAACGCATTGGGGCGTTATAGCATACCCGAAGACCTTAATCTAACGTAAAACTTAGGCTTAGAAAGATTCAGATTGGACTATCACTGTCACTATCACTATCATTTCAGATTAACTTACAAACCTTTAAATCCAAACTTTATCTTAAGCGAGCCAAAAAAAAACTAAGTTTACCTCTACTCAAGCTTAAGCTCAAGCTCGACTCGTTTATAACCGTTTAAACGTTTACAAAACGAAGACTCATTTTGAACGAGACAAGGGCCTTTTGAGTGGTATTATTATTTTATTATTATTATTATTATTGCATGTATATATAAACCATAAAATCCCTCTAACACTCCTACAGTCCTACTAGTGGCGAAATATTATTCGTGTACGGATTTACGGTAATCTCTCCGTCTCTGATTCTTCGACGATTCATTCATTTATTCAAGCTAATGATTGTGTGTTTATATAATAATATCAACTGCATTTAATGTCTTGCTATGCAACACCTAGCGTAATAGCCTTTATATTTATGATCGTGAACCACATCGTTACGAACTACATGTTTGCTGTGAAACCTAGGGTTTTGTAAAATCTCGATCGATAATATTTGCCGTAAGCGTACTCTGTTTAGGTTTTTGTATGATTAGAGAGTATTCATTATTTAACAACTGAGTAATAGTAATAGTAGTAGTTGCATGTTGATTTTTTACAGATTTGTCTGTGTATTGCTTTCGGATAGGGATTTGTAAATGCTCGATCGCTATTTGCCATATTCCTGCTCTGTTTAGGTTTTTGTATTATTAGAGAGTATTCATTATTCAACAACTGAGTAATAGTAGTAGTTGCATGTTGATTTTTTACAGATTTGTCGGCGTATTGATTTCGGATAGGGATTTGTAAACACTCGATCGCTGTTTGCCGTATTCCTACTCTGTTTAGGTTTTTTGTATGATCAAAGAGTATTCACTGTTCAACAACTGAGTAAAAGTAGTAGTGGTAGTAGTTGCATGTTGATTTACTTCAAATTTGTCGGTGTGCAATTATTTCGGTTAGCGAAGGATGTATGTTTGGTTCATTTTTGACTAGATATTTGGTATGTTTTGGTGAAACCTGGTGATGTTTTGCATTTGATGCGTTATTTTCTCATTCGAAGATCACGCGTTGTAAATAACTCATTGTGGTCGGTTTTATTTGTCTTGATCAACAGTAGTATGTGTAATTATGCTTTGTTACTTGTTATGTGTGTGTTGTATCTACTTTGAGTATTAGAGCACCCACAATGCTGGACTGGTCCAAAAATCCAGACTTGTCACATCAGCATGCCATGTCATACCAAATCACAACCATTCCAAACCCATTTTTTTCATCCGACAGTAAACCACTCGAAACCTCCACATCACACCCCACTTTTACACTAAAAAACAAATAAAAATATAATGCATGTGTCATGTGTGTGGCGGGACCCACCTCACTAGTTCGGACCTGTCAACTCCAGCGGACCAAGCCATTCCAAACACCTCCTCCAACGCATACCTTGGTCTGGAATTGAACTTGGCCACCTCACCTGCATTGGAGGTGCTCTTATGGACCATGGTCAATGTGGTTACATGTGGCTCATATGGTGGCTTTACCTCACTTAGTTTTGATTTTTTAATCACATTTATAGGAAAAGAATATTGCAACCTACGAAACATGGATGACTCATGCACGTCACTACATTATGTTTTTTAAAAGATCAAGTGTACTATATGTCTATATGCATGATTAAAGCGGATCATTACTTGCTGATTTCACCATCTTAGCCAAGTTACTTGCTGTATTTGCTTTTGAACCAATTGTTATGTTTAATGTTATATGTAGTTTGTAAATCAATCTTCATTCTGTGCTATTCTGTGCTATGCTGTGCAAAACCTTGATTAATAGTGTTTTGTTGACTTATATATGTGTATGTCTAAAACATTTTCCAGGTGTTTAAGTGCTTTCTTGTTGCTAGTTAGAGAAGTTTAAAACATGACATCATCAGATGACGAGGGGGAGACATTTCCGGATGCTATCTCGGATTATGTTTTTTATGATAAAGATGACGGTCCCGTTTCGTTTTCAATGTTACCTGTGCAGTGGAATGAGAATGAGAGTTCAAGTGCTAATTCAGGGCCCATTTTTTTGCGTGGCGTTGTTGATAATGGTCTGAGAAAGTTTTACCAGCAGGTGAAAGCATGGAAGTATGATATGTCAACTACAATTCCCAAGATCTCAGTGCTTTCCAAAGATAACCACTGGATCAGGCTAGAAAAACCTAGAAAAAGTTATGAAAATCTAATCAGGACAATATTGATCTCTGTGCATTGTCTCTGCTTTTTGAAAATCAAACCAGAAGCATCAGAGAAATCCTTATGGAACCACCTTTCGAAAAATTTTAGGTACCTCTAGTTTCTGTTTTAGTGGGGTTTAATCTTTATTTGTATGAACTTTTAGGGTGTTCTCTTTCCATTTTGCAGTTCGTATGATATAAACCCTTCAGATAGTGATCTGATAGATCATATAGGCTTCCTTAGAGAAGCTGTAAAGAGGGATGAAACATTGGCGAAATGCAAGGTTTGTCTTGTTTGTTATGTTTTGCGATGTTTTGGTTATTTGACGTATTTTTTTTCTGATAGATCATATAGGCTTCCTTAGAGAAGCCTTTTAAGCCAAGTTTTTGATAGTTATCAAAGCTTAATATATTTATGGAAGGGGGGATTTAGATAGGCTTAATCATGTGTTTTGTTTTTTGGTAATGTTAACCAGAGGTGTCAATTTCAACCCACTTACTTGTGAATGGGTTTTATGGGTTATATTGTCTGTAATGGGTCAGACTAATAAAGTCAATAAAATAGCTTAAAAGGAAATGGGTCGAATGTGTAGAAAGCTTTCCAAAGTAATTTTAGTGCAGGAAATCCCCCAAATCACTTAATTTGAAAATTAACAATTATATTACTATCAAAATAATATAATTTTGTAATCATATTTGGCACATTAATAATTTACAACAGATCCAAACATTTGACCAAATGTGGTTTGGGTCAACACAACCTGGCGTGCCATGTTTTGACATGCACCAGAAGTTACCCGTTTTACATGCTATCCACATTGCTTCAGCCCATCCATTTTGCCACTTCCAGTGTCAATCAACTTATATCTGCACAAGTTGATCACGGATGTTATTGGGTACTTGACGTCTATAACATAGATGAAACTTCAGGATCAGGATTGAATCTGAAAGGAATTTGGTACATGATGTTTATTTAAGTCAACATTAATTGGTTTTCTGGTATGAGAAAGAGTGCAAGATGTCATTTTTTGGAGTATATATTGTGGGTTAAAATATGTGCAATGTATGGGAATTTTATTCATGAGTTCTGCTGGTCAACTCGAAGCTTCTAGTCACTAGAGTTTAGAACTTGATATCAGATTTGTATAGTTTTATTATATAATTCTTCAAAACTTGGTTTGAGCTTAACTTTGATGGAATGGAACAGTTTTTGGCTGCATTTTTCGATAATCCCAGAAAGAGGAAATCTCATACTGAGGTATAATATGGCTTCTGGTTTGTCTTCCTTTATCACTCGTTGCTTTGTTATGATGTTTTGACATTTTTGAAATAACTGGTGTGTAGGATGCTGGAACTGCTACTAAACCTAGCTTTATAGTTGATGACATGAATTGTGAAACGCAAGATGATGACATCATCAGTAATCAGACTGAAGACAGTGAGTCTGATGATGAAGATGATCAATTCGATTCAGTTTGTGCAATATGCGATGAGGGTGGTTCCCTTACCTGGTACGCTTATTTATTTTGTTACCAACTAATGACAGTAATTTTCATTTTCTTTCCTCCCAACTTTTGTGTTTAATGCTTTCCTTATACACATATGTATGCTTAATAACTTAATTTCTTATATATGGGGCATATCAACCATATCGAAGAGACTTCGTTGAAGCCATGGTTATTTAATAGACTGTTGGGTCTTCTGTGTGTAACTAGTGATTTAAGGTTGAAAAATACATGTTCAGACTTCACATCTAGTGTCAGGATCAATCATCAGGACAATTATAGCTTAAAGGTTCAAGTAGTGTTTATTGAGAAATGATACTTATGCCTAAAGACATGCCAAATGAGTAGAATGTGACCCCAAGTTTATTTAAATGCTCACAACCTCTTAGACCATTTTTTAATATATTATAATATAGTTCTATAATCACATTTGATACTTGTAGTTGTTACTAAAACATAATGGAAGAGGAACAGAAAATGCTAAAGGGTCGAACCGAACTGTGTGAGCAGCATGTGTTATTTTCTATTGATGGTTTTCTGATGGATTCACATCCATTGCAGTTGTGACGGGGAATGTTTTAGGTCATTTCACGCAACCCCAGATTCCGAGGAGGCACAAGATAGCATGTGTGAATCTCTTGGTTTAACTTCTAAAGAATTGGAGGTTTGTTAACTATATATTAGTTATGGATGATATGAATTTTGTAAATTGTGTTGTTTTCATTGTTCTTTTCAATCTCTTTTGTTTTTCATTGATTATCTTTATTCATCCCCTATCTGTATTCTTTTGCAGGGTCTACGACACCGACAATATAAATGCGAGAATTGTAAGTATAGTCTCCACCAGTGCTTTGTTTGTGCTAAACTAGGATCATCTGATAAATCTTCGAATACAGAGGTATGTAATACCTGAGTCAATCTATATTCATGGTCTGATATATCTTTTTTTAAAGGTCATTTTTGTGGTTTAAACTTTATTTTAAGGTGAAA
This sequence comes from Ambrosia x helenae, assembly GCA_030844895.1. Taxonomy (NCBI): domain Eukaryota; kingdom Viridiplantae; phylum Streptophyta; class Magnoliopsida; order Asterales; family Asteraceae; genus Ambrosia; species Ambrosia x helenae. The sequence continues at coordinate 204,264 of JAUTDX010000230.1, forward strand.
ATGGACATTTTAAACGTGGGCAGGTCGGAACGGATTAGTCCCCGTTAACATGTTAAAATGGGTTTGGCTTGAAACAAGTCATTTCGTATAAGTCTAAACGGGTTCGGGTTGAAGCACAAACATTTTTTGACAAAATTATAAATTATGGTGTGTTAGTTATGATTACCAAAACAGTATTTTTGCAACTATAATTTGAGTCTTTTGAATATGAATGCTTTAAGAGGTTGTATGCATTTAAAATAGAGTCTGAGCGACTTTCAACCCATTCAACTTGTTTCTTTTTAGCTAACTTCTTTTTATTTTTATTTTTATGATGACGAGTATGAGAATGACACACAAACCAAATGGTCTATTCATGTGTAAATGGATCAAACTTGCTACCTCTAGTTCTGATAAATCTGTGCTCCTCTAGTAAAATGTTTTTGGCTGCTGCAAATTATTATGTGCTGTTAAATGTTAATGCTTGAATATGCTTCCTCTTTAGTCTTTACTTGCATTATGCATCTAAAGTGTTAGCACCAACTTTTACACAAATTTATCATAAGGGATTTTCTTGAAATCTTTTGAACTCCAAGGTGTACACTAACTGATTTGAGTTCCATAATGATGCATGTTGTTTGATTTATTTTATTTATAAAATTAAAAACATGGTGCATTAACCTTATGTAATGTAACAAGTTACAAAAACTTATTAGTAACAAAAATAAATAATTATTAAAAGTAAATAAAATGTCATATCTCAATAGTGGGTTCATATGATGGCATTAATGAGATTTTTAAATAACATATTTTCTTTAAATTCTATTTTTATTGTTTTTGTTGAATGCTTAGTGGTTATACTTATTATACGTGAAGGTTCCAAATAAAAAGCTCATTAGTTGGAAGTGCCAAGTCAATCTAGGTCAACCTTTACATTTTCTGTGTAATGAATAGTGGTACACCAAATTTGGTGTAATTTGGCTAGTACTATTTATAACAATTATAGTGTTTAGTGTGAACATTAGAGATGGAAGTCTGATTCTATACTAAATCAGTGTTTTAGTCCATTGTTGTGATACCTTCTCGGTCTTTCCACTTGTCTTGTTTTTTTTTACTTTTCATCACACTAAATTGGTACTTTGTGTAGGTATTTCGTTGTTGTTCTGCAACTTGTGGCCATTTTTATCACCCGGAATGTGTAGCAAAGTTACTCCAGTGGAATGATAAAGCAGAACAACAGGCTCTAAAAGAAAAAATTGCTGCGGGGGAACCCTTCGTATGTCCAGCTCACAAATGTGCTGTCTGTAAGCAAACAGAAAACGAAAAGGTGGAAGATTTGCAGTTTGCTACTTGCAGGCGGTGTCCAAAATCATATCACAGGAAATGTTTACCAAGGTAGTTTTTTTCTGTTTCATTTCATACATTCTCTTGATAAGTTATTTTCATCATTGTCTTGTAATTAATTTTGATAATTTTGTTGGGTTTTTTGGTCTTTCTGCAGCGATATTATGTTTGATCATCAAATTGGTGATGATGATGATGAAGTCAGGGCTTGGGATGGAGTTTTGCCTAAATCTCGTGCATTGATATATTGCGTGTAAGTTGGTAAACTTCTAGTTAGAGCAGCAGTTTTAGCCTGTTCATCTATGCATGGGTCTTCTTAAACAAAAATAATTAGTGTAAAAGGAAACAAGGTAAAATGGGTCAAATGTCCTGAAGTGACGAAGTGTACTTATCATAAATTAAAGTATAAAACCTCCTAAAGCATTTAATTCTGAAATGAAATCTTATATATTTTTGGTATTCATATTTTCCATTCTAAAAAGAAATTGTAGGTTTTAGACTATAGATGGTTCAGGTCTACCTTATCTGAACTTGTTTCATGCTATGAATCATACATTCATGAATAGGTTGAATCAGTAACTAAAGTTAAAATAGTCAGCTATAAAGGTGAATGGTAAAATGTTAGAAAGTCACCCAAACCTCTTAAAGCATTTAATTCAAGCTTTTGATTGTTGTTGAGACTTGATTGTTGTTGAGACTTGATATATTTTTGGTAATCATATTTGACACTCTAATTGCTTAGAAAAAAGTACGAAAATTTAATATAGTTGTCTTGGTTCAACCCAATACGAACCTGTTTCGACTAGGGGTGCAAATATGCCAGACTTAAATAAGCTTGAGCTTTGCTCATTTCAAGCTCTCTCTAAACAGGAGCTTGGATCGTAGGTAATGTTACAAGCTCGAGCCTGGCTCGGCCTTTTGATTGTATTTTATTTATTTTTATGCATAAAGTAATTAGTGATGTCTTTTTTAATCTTGTCTTAAAGCTTTATACAACAAATTTAATAAAAACATTATACTATAAATATATAGGATGTAATTTTATATTCGAATTATAAAATAGATTAACAATAGTTTCTTTTAGGCTCACAAGCCTAATTAAGCCCTATGTATGATGCTCAAGCTCGCTTAAGCTCCGTTCAATTCGAGGTTTCGGCTTCGCTGGTCTCGACTCGTTTTTGAGCGCCTCAGCTCATTTACACTCCTACTCTCCACCCAAAGCTATTTTGACTATTTATTTCTGAATGGTTTGAGTTCGATACAATAAAATTAGCTAGCTAAAAAGGATCTGGGTGAAATGGGCTGAATTGTCACAGTGTTCTTTTTAAGAAAAAAATTCTTCTAAAGCATAATTAAAAAAATGATATTCTTATTGAAATTTAATATAACTAGGTAAGCATATATTACGCTAATAACTGATAAAAAAGAAGATATTCTAAGATAAATGTTTCGGGTCAACCCTACCTGGCCCATTTCAACCAAACCTGTTTTGCCTCATTACCCAACTCGTATGGCCCATTACTTTGAAGTTTGAACTAACAGTTTTTCTATGGAACATGTCAGAGAACATGAGATTGATCCTGAACTCGGCACGCCTGCAAGACCCATAATATTTAAGAATATTCGCAATAGAAAGACACACCAACCAGACAAGAAGAAAGTCGTGGTCAAGTTAAAAGATGGCGATTCAGAACACCCATCCAAGAAGTCTGTTCTGAAGTCACAGAAAGGTGTTGAGATAACTTCTGCCATTAAGCCAGAAGGCTCTTCCAAAAAGAGAGCAGCACCTTCATCTTGTCCAGACTCTTTGAAGAGAAAGAAAGTAACAGATGACGATTTAGAACACCCATTCAAGAAGTCTGTTCTGAAGTCACAGAAAGGTGTTGAAAAATCTTCTGCCATTATACCAGAAGGCTCTTTCAAAAACAGAGAAGCACCTCCATCTTGTCCAGAATATTTGAAGGAAAAGAAAGTAGCAGATGCCTCTAGGAACCCTTTAAGGAGGAGTTTGTCAACAGAAGTCAAGAAGCCCAGCCCGAATTATGGTCAACCAACAAACTGCGAGAGAGATGACACTTCTGTTGATGGCTACAAGCAAACTTTGGTGGCCAAATCTCAGAAGACAGAAATTTTACCTCCTCTAGATGACAAATCTAAACAGAGGTACTCTTTATTGTCTCTTTCTTGTCTATCGAAGGAAACATGTCAGATGGGCTGAACAAGTCAAAGTGTCAAACTGGCATAAAGTTTTCAAAGGTGTACTTCTGAAATCTCCTATACCAGTTTATTTGAAAACTTTAATTACTTTTGCGATAACATATTGGACATCCTTTAATTTACAGTATAATGTTTTTAAAAAATGATTATAGAACTATATTACAAAAAAAATATTATAATATATTGCGATAACATATTTGAAAACTTTAATTATTTTGATATAATCCTATTGGACATACTAGTTTTAAAAAAATTGGAGTAAATTGTATTGGGCCAATGATTAGTGGTTTTGACCCAAGCTTGTTTTGAGCCATTTTGCAACCAGCACATTATGCCACCCCTGCTTTTAATCAGTTGTAAATTATCATCTTTTGTGGGTTATAGTACCTAAACCCTACTTCATACGTTGTAGAATATTGGCATTAATGAAAGAAGCTGCTTCCTCTATTACACTGGATGAGGTAAAGAAGCACCATCAAGAAAAAGTACCATCTACGCATGCACTTTCATCAAGGGTGGACAAAACCATTTACTTGGGGAGGGTGGAAGGTGCTGTGAAGGTATAATTTTTCTTCACCCATTTGCTTATAAATGGGCCATTATGGATTTTGTTTTATCCTTAATGGGTCTAATAGGTTAAGTTATTATAGTTGGCTAAAAAAGGAAATGGGCCAATTTCAAAAGTGTCAAACTTGGTGGAAGTCGCCCAGAAGGTATTCAAATGTATAAACCTCCTAAATGGCTTTGTTAAAAGAACTGGGCAATATGGTCACGTGTTGTTAACAATGTTTGACACATTAGTTAAACATAAAAATATAAAATAAAAAAAACAAATAAATGAAAACTTGTGGGTCAGATCAATCTAACCCATTTTGGCTTGAAGTAAATATCAGCTATTTCAACCCGAACGTGTCTGACCTACCTGAATCGCCCATTTATCACTGCAGTCTATAAATTTGGCTGCTAAGAAGCTTAAAGAAGGATGCAGTATAGAGGACGTGAAGGCTGTCTGTGCGCCTTCTGATATTGTTCAATTAATGAAATGGAAGGTAGATGTAAAACATGATCCTTCTATCTATTTTTTTTTCTGATAGTTCTTATGCTTTATATTGCCTTCTCATTGATTAATAGCTAAATAATTTATTGGTTAGCTTTTGTTATGTAAGTTCAAAGTAATTTAAGAGTATGAAACAGGTTTCATGTTGTATCATCTTGTGGCTAGATAAAGTATATTAAGGACAAGATTCTCCAGTGCTAGTGATAGGCGGATTAAGCTTAGTTATACCATGAAGTAGATTGTATTTTTGTTGAAGGTTAAGTGCATCATGTTGCTGTCATTAATTTTCATTGGGAAGGTCAATTTATAAAAGGACTGTTCAAGTTTTCATGGTTTCTTTTAGTTTAAGTCAGTAAATCAAATTCCTCCTCCCTGTGATATGTCCAAACTTATGGATTTCTTTAAATTCACTAATTACTCTCATCCCTGCTTACATGTGTGGAAGAAATGTGATACCCTAAAATGGCTGGATGCTAATGGCATCAACGTGTAAATAATGAAGGGACCAAATTCATAACTTTGGGCATACGACGGGGATGGAAAATGTAATTAATGAATTTCAAAGACCAAAATTTATAACTTTAGACTGTTAATTGTCAATTGTCATAATGTGCTGTTTGGTTTAATATATACATGCTGAATCTTGAGTACAATTTCCATGTTTTTTTTTTCTATTTGTGCGATGTAGGATAGACTCAGAGTGTACCTTGCACCATTTCTACATGGAATGCGATACACATCTTTCGGTCGCCATTTTACAAAAGTAGAAAAGCTGGAAAAGGTGACTGACTTTTGATCATTTGATATATTTATTTTATACTTGTTTTATAATCAGGATTTTATTATTTCGCCTTTGATTGTCTGTTGTAGTATTGTATAGTTATATGGGTTATTTGAATGTGCAGATAGCTGATAAGCTTCAATGGTATATTGAAGATGGTGACATGGTAAGAAGTTGCTGGGATTTTTTTTTTTCTGGATGTATATTAATTTTGCCTACATATACTTAGTAGTTACCCAGTTTACTGTAATTCTATTGTGTACACGTGTTATTTTTGTATATGAGTTAATACATACAGATTCTGCATATGCTTTTATTTTCTTATAAATGGTGAGGCCTTTTAATTTTTATGTTTTAGTTAAATTTAGGGGCCTTTTGCTATTGTTCTGATACATAAGCTGTTACTTTATCTTTGTGCAGGTAGTTGATTTTTGTTGTGGGGCAAATGACTTTAGTTGCCTTATAAAGAAACGGCTTGATGAGATGGGGAAAACGAACTGCTCATACAAAAATTATGATATTACACAACCGAAGGTAGGTAGTACAAGCACTTTTGACTTCCTAATCTTGTAGATAATCACTATTTTGGATATGTATACAAATATTACATATTTTCTGTAGCTATCTAATTTCTCAAGCTAAATGATTTGAGGTTTAATGCATTCAACATACACCATGAGGCATGGACGATTTCAGCCTGCTCTATGCATTTGACCTGTTTCTTGAAGCTATATACCTCTAGCTATACATGTTTGACTTATTGGTGCGAAAACATACCTTAATAAGCTTAGTAGCAAAACACACGTATGAGGACCAGGCACCTCTGGTGCAGGCTGCTAGGTCTGAAAATCCAGGTGTTTTTATCGTTACCCCTCTTGCCAACTGACTTGTAATTTTCATGGCACGAAAGAGGAAGAAAGCACTTCATTCAAATCAATATGCGAATGAAACCTTTTATAGTTTAGGTAATGGTGGTGATGATGGACGGTTACACTTGCTGATATTTTGTGATTTATCAGTTTTGGTATTTAATGGATGATGATTTTCCTTGCCGTTCGTCTGTTCATAAAATAAATAAATAAATAATGGATGATTTAATTGAAAGTTATATCAGGTTTATTTACTATATTTAGGTAATGGCATATTCTCTTTTGGTTTTCTATGCCCATTATAAATTTTCTTTTACTATTATTGTGCTTTTTTTTGCCCCTTATGCCTCAGCAACCCCATTGTGCCCTGAGTGCACCTTGCGACATTGACTGTTATTATATTAAGTCAAAATTGTCACTTCTAATGGAATCTATAGAACTTGAATAGCAGCAAAACATTTACGTTTTGTTTTATCTCTAATCTTACTCTGGTATTTTTCTCATATGGCTCTGGATCTTGTATAAATGTATTTCTATAAGTTCTAGTTTTTGTTTCTATAAAAAACTTGGCGGTTACTCCCGTGTGTTGACAGAATGATTTCAACTTTGAGAAGAGGGATTGGATGACGGTTTCTCCAAAGGAATTGCCTAATGGGTATCGTTTGGTAAGATGATAGCTGTTTTCATAATTTCATGTGATAATTTTTTTTGGGAATCATTACCCTATGCATTAATTTTTAACATGGTTGATGTTTGTTGAGCAGATCATGGGACTAAACCCTCCATTTGGGATGAATGCTTCTCTTGCAAACAAATTTATAGCCAATGCTCTTCGATTTAAGCCGAAGCTTATCATTCTCATTGTTCCCCAAGAAACACAAAGGTAGATCCCCCCACCCTCTACGTGTACATGGGCCTGTGTGTATTTATGTATATGTGTGATCACACATGTGTGTGTATGCATTTATGTCAGTGCCATGCAAAAAAAAAAAAAAAAAAATCATATTTGTGAGAAGGTTACTGTATAGTGTGGAGGTAGAACTTTCATCACCTTAATACAATAAAATTTGACACTGATTTATTCAGTGTTAAATTCAGTCGAGAACTCCTTAGAGCCAACGGTTGAAAATAGATCAGGGCCGCTTTTAAATGGTATAAGGTTTTAGTAGTAAACAAATATAACATGAAATCGAAAAGATCCAAAATTTCTCCCTTTTTTTCCTCTTCCTATATCCACGATCTTTCTCAAATTTCACTCCAGTTAATCAAAGTCTTGTGTTTTAACTGATTGTATCTTGATCTTGAGTTATATTCATATATGCATATGCTTATGTTTGGCCAGGTTAGATAGTGAAAAGAGGAGACTCAAATATGATCTGATATGGAAGGATGCTAACTTGCTAGCTGGCAAGGTATATTTAGTTCTAGTGGTTGGCCAGTTTTTTCTTAGGTGCATAACTTTTTGGATGTGGTTATCAACTTATCATAAAGTTCTCTTATCCCTAGACTACAGCTAGGGGAGTCCAACTCATGTTTTATTTAAAAAACTCAGGTGCTAAAAATATTAAAGAATTGACAAATCCCTGTGAAGCGGATTCTCTTGACCCGCCTTGGCTCTGAACTTGTTCTTTTTGCTGATTGGTTTTAAGTTCCACTATAAACATTTGATCTGAAACGCTTTCATTGAATCTGAATAGCTTTGAAATGTATAAATAACCCCCTTGGAAATCACATTGATTACTTGTGGCGGGTCAGTTTGGCAGTTTGCATTAAAACGTTGGGTTATAAATAATTTGTTACGTATGAAACAGATAATATTTAAAAAAAAATTAACTAATAATGAAACACGTCAAAAGGTTTTAAAGCGTCCTGCCCCCCCTAAATCACCTTATCCAAATATTCTGTTCTTCATTTATGTTTGTAATAATATTTATTATGTTATTGTTCAGTCATTTTATTTCCCTGGATCTGCTGATGTGAATGGCAATCAAGTAGATCAATGGAACAACATTGCACCACCACTATACCTTTGGAGTCGGCCTGATTGGACCGATAAACACAAGTCTATAGCCTGGCAGTATGGCCATATACCCCGACTTCAAGATCCACCACAATCTGATGAAAACAATGAGCTAGAACGAACCACACAGAGAGCAAAAAGAACAGCTGATCAGCAGGAAAAAAGTTATCATAATTCAAGTATGAATAAACGTCATGTTCAAGAATCCGTAGTTGATAAACATGATGTTCGGGATGGCAATAATCAAAATCATGCTCAGAAGCTAGAAAAACTTCATACTCCTGTTGAAGCTCAGAAACATGAAAAAAGACAGGTTCCCTCTCGTGAACCAGGGTTAACCAGATATGGTCCTACAGATGGAACACTGCATAACAGGACAAACACGTCTGCAACACAACGGTATGCACCCAGGCTCGATGAACTGAACTATACTTACGTGGGGCGGTCTGAACTCAGGGAGATGAACCGGGTGAGGATCAGCGGGGAGGGACAACCAGAACCGCCTATGGGAAGTCACAGTGTTCGTGGTTATGGTTCACCTCTAAATGAACCGGGGTCCCGTATGAATTCTTTCAGGTTTGCACCCGGTCCAGGCCACCAATTCTCTCAGGATAACTTGTCTTGTGGTTCGTTGGAGGATTAATCATGTTTGGTGTGCTGTTCCACATGATAGATATGTTTTTTGAGTTTTGAATTAGTTAGCAGGTGGAACTAGGATTGTTTAATCGCAAAAAACCAGACTGCACCATACCGTACAAAACCCAATTTTTAGAGAATGATCATCTGTCAGGGTAAAGGTATGGTTCCAAACTGTACTATGAAACGTATCGCTTTTGACTAACCAAACTTTTCAGCAAAGTACCGTTTTGTTATAGTAAAATTAAAATATTTGACTTTGAACTGCGTTTTTTTTTTTTTTTTTTTTTTGCGGATTTGTCTAGATTTTGTTATACTCAGATCGTATATTGTATGATTTATATGCTCATCTAGGATTTAGGATTTGTTTACATGAATTGCTAGTTTATGTAATGTTGACATGAAAATCATTTGTTGAAAGAAGTGCATGATTGTTACTTAGTTTAGTCAATCTTAGGTGGATTATGTGTTGTTTCTTGTAATCTTTTCTAATTGGATCATTTGGTTTTACTTGCATGATATTAGGTGGTCAGTTTGTGTTTATCATTCAAACTTTCCAATAAATGATATGATATATCTTTAGTTTGACTTCAATCGCTTATGTTGTTTGTGATATTGACATGTATTCATGATTATCGTCATTTGTTAGCTAAATAGATTCGAGATTAAAGTGAAAATTTTCCTTGATTGATTGCTTTTGTGTTCATTAGCTTAGTTATATTTTCTTGATACTTTAGTGATCAACTACCTATTTCTTATTGTTAATCAAGAGCCACTGTGACCACAAATGATATATGTATCTTTTCTCTAGCTCTGTTACCATCTGATATGTACGTTTAGTTCTTTTGTGAAAACCCTTTTTAAACCCAATCTTTTGTGAAAAATCTTTATTGGAAATATATATAACTCGCACAACAGTTATGTATTAAATTTTGAGGCAGCAATTTATATAACCACTTTAGTTGTACATGGAGTTGGGGGAGAATGTAATTTTTTTTATTTTACAAATGGACATGCTGGATGGTATATCTATCCATATATCGGAATAGATTGACGATCACACCCAAGATCTTTGATAGTTACGTTATCCACTCATATGGCCATGTTGTATTAGGAGGAATAAAATAAAGTTGTCTTTTGGAGAGATGGTTGAGTGGTTGAAAGCCCCGATCTTGAAAACCGGCATAGTTTACTATTGAGGGTTCAAATCCCCCTCTTTTTTTTGCTTGTGGAATAAATTTGCTTCTTTATTGGTTTGGTTATGACCGGATGATTTCATTATCATAAATAACGGTCTTAGATGTGTAAATTGGAGAAATATTGTCTTGAGATGTAAACTTTATGGTTACTGTAACACCCTAATTTTTAATAAAACGGATTAAAATGGTTGCATGGATTATGAGGCTAAAATGCTAAAAAAAAAAAGGAAGCAAACATGGCAAGGCCTACAAAGGGCAAAATGGTAATGTGCATATAAAACCTAAGTATGGTGAGGAACTAGGTCAACTTTTTCATTTGCAACCCTACCACCAGAGAAAGTTAGAGAGGGTAGCCTTAAAATCGAGCCCAATATATCATGTGTTGTGTGCTTCATCATGAAGAATCAAGATTACTAGTCAATTTCTGCATTTTGATTTGAGAACATATTTCCCCTTGATTTCCTCGCATGTTTTGGAAGATCTCAAGCTTAGGTTCAATTTTAGCAAAAAGAAAGTGAGAATCATGCAAATGTTTACATTTTTTTATGTTTGAAGTTTGCAATAATGTTACGGGAGGGCACCCTAAAATTTCTAAATCGTATTTTATGATAATATAAGCATACAGAGCTTTTAATTGGACCGAATGAAACGTGACTTATACGAAATTCCTAAGCTAGGAAATTAACCTTGCTAACCTTGTTAGCTAAGCAAGACTTAAACAGTTACATGAGACTAACTTGGATAGTGCTAGATAAACGTGTCAAAAGCCCAAACTTGTATTGTAAAAAATATATAAGAGAGTCATCTTCATTTACCGGAGATCGAACTCCATCAAAACACACACACTTAAGCTCAACTCTTGAATCAAAAGCTTAATTAAGGCCAAAACAAAGGGGTTTTTTCGTGCATTAGCTCTAAAAACGAATCATCCAAGCATAAATACACACAAAGGTAACCTTTAATTTGTCTAATTTAATTATCATGTTAATGCTTGGTTATGATGAAAATCTTAGGATGTTATAAAAACATGTAATCAAGGGTTGGTAGTGGTTGTTTAAGTCATAGATAGCTTAACACTAGTAAACTTGGGTTTATGTTGATAGATTCCTTGTGTGATAATTATAATCTTGTGAATCTATGACATGAAGAAATTTGGGTTTCTTGATAACGTGGTAGGAATCATCTTAAACCTATGAAGGACTTGGTTAGTGATGTATAAGAATAAGAAAATATGATTGAAACAATTAATGGCATGCTAGTAACATTAAAAATGAAATAGGGATGGATTCTTAGGATCCTTGGGACCTATAACTAACATCGGATAAATCGCCCCTACTAAGTGTTTGATAAAATGCCTTAATGAAACTCGATTTCATTTGGGCATAGTAAGGCATTGATAAGTTTGATGAAAACATGTGTGGTTAAATGAATAATAACTAAGAACATGTTTTTAATCACCAATGTGAATTACACAACTAAGTGCGAGTACAAGAGACTGCATAAGGTAAGTCACTCGATGGCTTTAGAGGGCGTTTGGGATTGCGTTTTGAATCTGATTTTTAGATTATTGCGTTTTGAAAACGCAGATAATCAGTTTTTAGTGTTTGGAATTGTGTTTTGAAAACGCAGATAATCAGTTTTTTAGGCTACCAAAACGCAATAATCTATAAGCAGCTTCACCCCTGCTTTTCCAAAACGCATAATCTGTTTTGAATAATCAATCCCAAACACCCCCTTAATCTCGTTTATATTCCTAACATTTTTACATGTTTATATACACACTTAGGGGGTGTTTGGGATTGCGTTTTGAATCTGATTTTTTGATTATTGCGTTTTGAAAACGCAGATAATCAGTTTTTAGTGTTTGGATTGCGTTTTGAAAACGCAGATAATCAGTTTTTTAGGCTACCAAAACGCAATAATCTATAAGCAGCTCCACCCCTGCTTTTACAAAACGCATAATCTGTTTTAAATAATCAATCCCAAACACCCCCTTATTCATGTTTGAAAACTAGCCATAGGAGATTCACAATAGGAAACTTGAACTAGAATGCAAACTTGATAGAAAACAACCTTAGTTAAAGATTGAAAACATTCGAATTAGGCTAATGGGTCAGTTGGGAAAAAAAAAACACTAGTTAGACAAGGACCTAAATCGAGGGTCAAACTTTATGCAAACATTGGTTGTCGTTGTTCGCTTGAGTATATTAGTAGACCCTTATGCTAACAATCTCAAGCTAGTCTTGAAGCAAAAAGGGGCACGAGTAAAGGTAAGTCATAACCATGACTTTTAAATCTTATTTGATGTTGTGTTGAGTTTTTAACGAGCTGAAAAATTTCCATGGTTCCCATAAATGCTTGAAATTAAAAAAAAAAACATTACTATATCTTGAGTCATATGGCTCGGGCAGGTAAAACTAAGTAAAATGGCTCATGGGGCCATAGACACGAGAGTATCGCCACAACGGTAGTATGACTAAGATGGATACGTATCCTACCAAAACCTTTAGTGTGTGGCCATTTGTAAATCGCAAGTCTAAGTAGGGGATCATAGATATTTAATCAATGGGTATGTTTGGCAAGGAGCCTTTTGAGCTTCAAGCTTTTAAGAAAAAACTCATACTTTATAAAAAGTTTTGTTTGGTTGAAGTAGCTTGAAGCTTTTAGGTTAGAGAAAAAGCTCTATATTGAAAAGCTACTAGTACTAGCGTTTAAGAAAAAGCTCCTACCAGCTACAAGCTTTTAGTTAGTAAATGACACAAATACTCATTCTATCATAAAAAAACAAAAAAAAACATGCAAACAAACTTTTAGTTAATGCCAATTTTGATCATTTTATACAATTTATTAAAAGCTCCAGCTACTCTGCCAAACACCAAAATATATCTAAAAAGTTACAGCTACTGGCTTCCAGCCACCAGCTAATTTTGCCAAACATACCCAATATAGGTAAGTCATTTTATGACTCGAATCTTTATATATAGAGTCTATGAAATGCTCATCCGAGAGTATATGAAGTGCTCATCCGAGAGCATACGAAAAGCTCATCCGAGAGCATATGAAATGCTCATCCGAGAACATTTGAAATGCTCATCCGAGAGTATATAAAATGCTCATCCAAGAGTATATGAAAATCTCATCCGAGAGAATATGAAAAGTTGGATAAAAAAATTAAGGTACTTTATTTTTCTCGCCCAAAGGGTCCCTCGCGGTCAACGGACGGGGTCTGATGCTGAAATTTTTTTATTTTGTATCTGTTTTCAATTCTAATCGATTCTATTAACGTTTATTGGGTTATTTGGCCTTGTTAAATCCTAGGTGTGAAGGTTATGGATGCCGGAAGATGATCAAGCTATTCAAAGAACCAAACGCGCGAATCTCATAAAAACGCTTCCACACATTCTTTGTTTAAAAACATTGTAAGGTAATGGGGTAGAACCTAGCTTGTAAATGCATGGATCAATAGATACTCGTTGGTAAATCAAATTTATTTAACAAGCCTACGGAAATCATCTCTAAGATAAAAGGTTTTAAATTATCCCCATATATTACAATCCTAATCATGTTGTTAGTTCATTAAACTCCGTTTTACTCGGGTTGGGTCTTACAAGATCATACATTGTAGTCAATACAAAACTAACTATCAAGTGAGTGCTAAATGCTCATTTTCTACTATTTTGTGTTGATTTGCATGCTATCCCATATATTTATGATTAGAATCATTTGTTGCAATTGTTAGCTATGACATGCTTATGCTTGATGTTACATCTTTATGATTGGTGTTATATGATCAACCAATTTTAAATATTAAATGTTTTATGATACATTGTTATGGCTAGTATTTTTGTTGCTAGAGTTATTGATGTCTTGTAGTTGATGGCTGATGGAGTCTTTTGCCGATTTAAGCATGTTTGCCACGTGATAAGCAGTAGATGGTGAACTTCGTTTCATGAATAGATATTTAACTTGATGATTGATATTGACATGCATGATTGATGTTTTGTATAGGCAGGGTAATACGGAAAAACATTGGGGTTTGCATGAAGTTTGTGAAAAGGAATCTTGGATGCGAAATAATGACATAGTTCACACATGAATTCTTAATTAGGTTGACTAAGTGTCCAAGGCCGATATTATAGGATCACACATCTATTCGATTTGCGAACTCAAAGTGTAAAATCCTTTGAATTCGTTGCTGGTGATGAATAATTAAACAAGAAACCAACTAATCCCCACTTGTATTGATGAAGACGAATGTTTACATGCAAATCCCACTCTCTCACTAGACACAAACAATGAAAACCCCGGAGAAAGTTCCTATTTCATGCACACTAATCCTAATTATAGCTCCTAAAGTTTACAATTATATTTAATCAACTCCACAACATTAATTGATCTGACGCCACACAAAACTGCACCAACAGATATTAATCAAGTGTTGAGACATAAGCATAACCTTAAATGTGAGTTTCTATACCCACTTTTTAGAAAGCTTTAGGGGATGTACATACTTACAGAGATACTAATGAGTTAATGAATAGTTTTAGCTTCTAGCCTCAATTTTATAGGAAACGTTTTCAATTAATTAATCAATGTTTTCAAAAGAATATTTGGATTGAAACATGATATTTAGTGAAAGACAAAGATAATGATAAGTTTGATTAAAGAATTTAATTATGTATAAAGCAGTTGTAACAGCTATGTTGTTTGTTTCTCGTTAATGGGTCGAGTCGCACTCGACTACTGACCATTCTTAAACTTTCTAGTCCTAATCTTTGCAGCCAAACACCCTACTTCTATTGTAACCTCTTTACCCAAACACTCAATTTTTACCCTCTCCTATACATGTTGCCAAACACCCTTGTTTTAAGAATGGGTATAAAACCCACCTTCCCCTCCTTTCTGTTTACAAAACAAACGCGCGCGCGCGCACACACACACACACTAGCTCGAGGTCACTATCTCCGATGACAGGTGTCGGTGCTCTTTTCTCCGGGGACCACTAAACCCAATTTCTATTATTGGTAAGCGATACCGGAACCCAACATACACACCTTTGAAACCGTTCAATAATCGTTAATCAGAATCAGACCTGTAAGATTTCCGATGACTCCACTTCTGTTAACCATCACCATCTGATCCCAAACTACACCCTATAATAACCGAGAGTGTGATATTAGTAGTTGTATCGGGATCAGTGATGTATTCAAGTTTGAAATTCTAACAATGATTGTATTCAAGTTTGGAAACATAAGAATTACCTTAAAAGTATAATATTATTGTTATCAACTGCCAATGTTAAAAGTTTAAACAATACTTTTCCCAAAAAAATCTATAACAATATAAATGAATCCTTACTCCAAGTCTTGAATATCAAAAATCATCCGTTTGGTCTCTTTTGGAGGTCGTCCAAACACATCCAAATCCCCACACCAAATCACACTTCCAGCAACATCTATAAAAATAAAAAATACAACTCTATCAAACATCTGTTAACTTAAAGCACCAATAAGAAAGTAAGTTGTATATTAAAGTTTAATGTAACATAAAGAATAGTATGCAAACCAACAATCAACCGTTTCTTAGCTTCTCCGTTAAGAATATCTTTAAAAGGAATGAAATTGAAACCATACTCAACACCTTCCCCAGGCCGTCTCCGAGAACACTAAAAAAAATTTGGGCGTCGGACGAAAAAAAAATTTGGGCCCAGAATTTTGTAAAGAGGAATGAATTAAAAAAATTAATATGGTGCTAGAGCCAAAATGAATTAAAAAAAAATAATATGGTGCTAGAGCCAAGGATTGAACTTGAGACCTCTACATTAAATTACCATGGGTTCTCAAACTCTACTAACATGACTTTAATGTATAAAAATCAAATATATATCATAAATATAGAATTGGGGAACTATAATCTGAAAACTCATCCGAGTTAAGAAAACCAAGAAAACTCATTACATGGTTCTCCTCTCTCCACGTATGCAATTTTAAAGATATGAAAAAGGGCAATTTCGTCATTAATTAAGCTCTCCTTTCTTCTGTGCATTGTCAATTCAACTTTATGTCAAGTCTATCTACCTACCTCTATATCTCTCTTAATTGTAAAACTTTCTAATGCATATATGTCCCACAATTTGCACACATATCTTTAGAGAGAGAAACAAAATTTAGAGAGAGAGTAGTGGTAGAAAGAGAGACTAAAGGTGGTGACTTGTACGATTGTGGTGGTGGTGGTTTTAGGGAAGAGCTTTTGGTTTACATTTTAAATATTTACTTTCTCTCTCTCTCTCTCTCTCTCTCTCTCTCTCTACTTTAGTGGTGGTGGTGGATTTGAAGATGATGGTACAGGGGTGTTGTCTTTTAGCAGGGCTTATTGGTGGTTGATGTGGTGATGGGGTTCGTTGCCGGAATAGTGGTGTTGTCGGAAAGGGGTGTATCGACGAAGGCCACAGAAGGTTTGTGCAATTATTTATATCTCATTATTTTGTAAATGGGTATGTGCAATTATTGAAAAAAAAAACTAAATTGTTTCGAATGGTAAAGAATCATTAAAATAGTTTCTGTGATTTTTAATTTTGCAAACAACTAGATATAATTAAATAGTATGAGTTTTCCATATGTAAAAACGTAGAATAATTATATTTTACATTTGTTACTTGGAAAATGGTTATAAAATTTGCTATTTTATATATATGAAAATAATTTGTACATTTATATTTTAAAAATTCTACATATTTATAAAAATTGTTTTACATTTGTTATTTGTTACATATTTATAACTAGTGTGTATCTAAGCCTCGCGTTGCGACGACGATTCAAGCTGTGTAAAATGCTGTTTGATTGTTATCGTATTTCGTAAAATAATTTATTAAAAATTTAAAGACATGCATATATTAATGTGGATGCATCAAAGTTACAAAACTATCATATTAGGCCAAGCGGGGTGTGTCGTGCGATAGGTTTTTATGCTCTCATTAATGGTATGGTACACAAACATTTAAATCAAAATTGCTTGCATATATCCCCCAAAACACAAAGCATCTACATTAGAAAGGATTCTTTACGGTCGTGTGTTGCATGACTGTAGCACGACTTCATGGAGATGACTGCCTGGACCGTTGAAGAAAACAATTAAAACCGTACAACCCTATAACATTCTCTAAGTACAACAAACCATACACTTAAGCTTCAAAAAAAAGTTTGCATGATATACCAGGCCATCGTGAACGTATCCAACAAATTCATTATATGTAGCAATAATTATGTGAAAAGCATGTAGTCTTTTCTTAAGTTCTTTGTGCAATTTTATAGTGATGGGTGTTGTAAAAGCCATATGATCTAAGAAGCTGTGACCTTTTTGTTTCATATGAAGACTTTATTACTGCATCCTTGATCTATAGACTGTTGGTTCAAGGCCACACTCTCACAACACTCAATATACAAAAGAAAGTTGCTATCAAATATGAAAATAAAATAACACTACGATATTCAGAAAGAAAGTGTAGAAAGCTTGTTCTATTCAATAAACAACAACAACTATATATAGCCTTACAAAAAGAGACGTTGGAACATTATAAAATACAATAAAAAATAACTAAAGTCACCTAAACTCACCTAAAGATCCGGACAATTTATGACTAGGGGTGTTCAAAATCGGATAATCCGAATTTCGGATATCCGAATTTCGGATAATCCGAAATTTCGGATAGTCAATATTGAGATCCGAATCCGAATCCGAAATTTCTATCCGAAATTTCGGATTCGGATTCGGATCATCCAACGGATAATCCGAAACTTAAAAAAAATTAAAAAAATAATAATAAAAAAAAAACTATAAAAAACGTTCTCCTTTATGCCTAAAACGTGAACCTATTAAAAAAACAAAAATCGAAGTTAGATAAACGAAATTTGAACAACAGCTATGGATTAGAGGAGTATGGACTTAGAGTTAGAAGGGGGCTGTGGAGGTCGGATACGAGGTGGACGGGGGCTGTTATAGAGGAGAGAAGAGAGAGCAACAGCTATGGATTAGAGGAGTATAGACTTAGAGTTAGAAGGATTAAGGATTTAGGATTGTGTATTGTGTTATGTAGTGTATATAATATTATATATTTATATATATATTTTTAATATTCGGATTCGGATAATCCGATTATCTGAAAATTTTCAAAATCAGGATCCGAATCCGAATCCGAATCCGAAATTTCGGATAATCCGATTTTTGGATATCCGAAAATCGGATTATCCAAAATTTCGGATAATTCGGATTCGGATTTTCGGATTTTTCGGATTCGAATTTTGGATTATCCGATTTTGAACAGCCTATTTATGACCCACTACTCCTATTAATTTTCACTAATTAAACTCGGTCAATATTGACCAAAGCAGATAATAAACGTTAGAAGTTCCCTTTATTCCAGCCACTAACCCGGTCAACTTGGACTTCTTCCTCAGTGACCCGTTTGACCCGTGAACACACCCGAAACTACTAAATCTGCTGACCCGGTTCAGTAGTTCAAGGGTCGATACCGTGACCCGATAACGTGCCGAATTGTGATCAGTAAACGAACCCGATTATTCCAACATAGACCAGGTCTTTTTGCCATTTTTTATCTTGTAAACACATCAACACCACTATGAATTCTTATGAGCAAAATCAAATTAAAATAGCATCCATCAAACAAATTAACAATGAAAATACGAATCTTATAAATTAACCATAAAAGGCTTTATAGTTCCAAACGATAAACCACAATCCATGACTCGATCCAGCCCCAAACCCAGGTTTCTTTACTTAAATCATAGTAAATCAATACAATCAAAAGAACAGTTTCAGTTTCATGATCTTAAAATCAAAAATTTAAAACATGTTAAAGATAGCTTGGATGTTAACATACTTGATGAGAGAATGCATACGCCAAAGACCGTTCATGTTTATATGTTGTGTCTTCAACCCGTTAAGCATTTATCACACGTCCACTCCACCATTTCATCTGTGGCAAATCATTTGTTAGGACTCGATAATTAGTGAAATGACAATTGGCGTAGCTAGATGTGAAATAATCTACAGTAAGCGTGATTGATGAAACACAAATCAATCTAAATATGCATATGGTTGTGGGCATTGTGGCAGTCTTGTATGGTTGTGTTTTGGCTGATGGTAGGTTCATGTTGGTGATTGTGTGTTTGGGTTGGCTGACGGCGTCACAGGTTTTGGAGACGGTTATGGTCCGGGTCACATTCGTTCGGGTTTTGGGTTCGTTCTGGGTCCCTGGTTGTGTTGGTCATGTTTCGAGTTGGTTGTTGTACGGGTCAGACCTATTCAAACCGGGTCAACCTAGTCAAGTTTGGCGGTTGGTTGTGTTTTGGCCCATGGTATGTTCACGGCTGACAGCGTAATGGGTTTTGGAAATGGTTTTGGTCCAGGTTACATTCTTTCAGGTTTTGGGTCCAGTCCGGGTCTCACGTTATGTTGGTCAAGTTTTGAGTTGTTTGTTATACAGGTCAGAGCTATTCAAACCAGGTCAGCCTGGTCAAATTTGTTTACCGGAGATCTTGGTTGTGGGTGATCGCAACCCATGCAGGTCAATTTTAGAATGGAATAATTGGGTCCCTTTAAGAATAAACGTTTTTGGGTGGAAAACTTTGTTGGAACGATTGTGGATTAATTGTCTAAAAGAAACATCATTCCCAACCCCTCCCTTTATTGTTTCTGCTGAAGTGAACCCGAGACCACATAGCACATCCTTACCTCTTGTTTTGCAGCCTTTGTTGTATGGCGACACATTATCATGTGGTGCAAATGCAAACTCCCTCTAATCTTCTTTTCGATGCAAGACATCTTTGAGTTCCATTGTGTCATGGAGAAATAAGTCAAATAACTAAATAAGCAATACCTCCAGTTTATGAAGATTTGATGCAAGTATCTACCAATCTTGAAACTTCGCTCGCTTCACCTGACCTTCTTCCACCGTGCAGAGGTGGCGGCCACTGACTTCCGCCTGGATTTTGCTCTAAAAAGTATAGTCTTTCAAAACGCGTTAACAACAGCGTCCTTAACCATTTTTATATCATCTAGTCTAAACTTAGCAGCCGTGATTTTCCTCAGGCACAACTCCATTCCTGGTCCTCCTTTAGCCATTGTCTCCTTATCCCGGACCCATAAACACCTCACACAAAACGTCGACATATAGACCAATGTCAACCACATCATCTTCAACATCATCCAAACCCAATTTACTCCACCACAGTTTCTTGTAGAAGACGACGTCGTTTCGACCACAGGAATCTTTTCACCATCACTAACTCTCCTACACATTGTCAACAACGACATAAGTGGGCGTTAACAACAATAAACGCTTATCAACTCAAGTCAAATATCAAAATGGAATTAAAAGGCGCCGATAAAGATTTATCCTTCCTTCCGTATTGTCGCCGCTACCGATAATTGTTGTAACCCCACTACTGACACCATTGACCCATTCTTCCAAATAATTTCTTCATGAACAGAACACAGATCGTCATCCGCCATTCTATACAAAACTCAGCCTCATCCGCCATTCTATACAAAACTCTACGAAGAACCTAATCAATGAGCTATGTAAATTTGATAACACCTTGGAAGAAATAAATATACATGTAGAAGTAATAACACAGTATAAACTTTCAAAATATCAATAATATGCAGAAACAATCACCTGTTGACCTGGGTTTAAACTTTCAATATCCAATGTATTATCGTACTATGTCAACGGAAGATGTGACGATCTGAAGTTACCCCACTCCGTGTTTATGACCTACACAACATATTAAGTATGATATATATTAGTTGAAATTTATTAAGTGGATTCACAAGACATAGTATTGAAATGAGTATCAGTATTAACAGAAAGGTTAACAATAACAGTACCTCATCTTATGTGGACGAATTACGTCTGCACAAATACATACGTACATAAGTAATAAGGTCAAGCTTCGTCTAAAGAACACGCTTTTCTCTAACTAATAACACTAAGCCATGAAGACTCGTTTATCCGAACACGAATTAACGAATAATCCGTACAAAAACCAAAAAGTATAAAAAAAGAGACTACACTCTTTATGGAGAAAATAATTCTAAAGCAATAAGCATTTCAGTATAAAGTTTCCCCAAAACAGCTCTTATTAAACTAATTGAATCCAAATCCCAAATTTCTATCAAGTAACGTTCTTCCTAAAGTCAGGTAATTAGTTCTTCCTAAAGTCAGATAATTAATTATTCGACGATGAGCAGAGAAGGAAAAAAATAAAAATTTTCAACTGCTGAATGTGGTGTAATGCAGAAATTCATACAGACAACGAAATGTTTTGGTTTGCCATTGCTGGAGTTATCATCGGCGCCTGCTACTGGCCCTTGAAACAGGCAAGCACCAAGAACCAAAAGGTTCGCACCTAAGCACGATCTCACACCTTAAAGATGAAGACCTAACTGGTCTGTACATGAAATATCTCACACTAAATTAGGCTCAGATTTGCCTATGGAAATGTAATTGGCTGCAAGAGAGGTTGTAGGTGAGCAAACAACACGCTATCCTCATCTATTGCCATGCCAAACTACAAGGCTTAGGTGTTATCATCACAACCTCTTTAATGTTTTCCAACGAACGCGCCAAACTACAAAGCGCCACTATTCATTAACATCCATAAATCAATATATAGGATAATTCATTGTCGAATATTAGACAATCACTCTAAAAAAGACACCCTAAATTACCATGTATCAATCAACCAACCAACCACCCAATAAAGCTGACTAATTAGTTTACCATAAAAAAAACATCATCAAGAAAGAAAACCAATACCAGGTTAAGATCAGATTATTTCCAGGTTTGAAGATCAACACATGCATATCATCAAACAAAAACATAATTAGCTTACTAAAAACATGCACAAAAAAAATATCTAAAGATACACCTCAAACAAAAGATCTAAAATATAATTCATACCCAAATAACCTTCTCTGAACCGCATAACAACAGAGATCGGCCGGAAGTAGTTTCAAAACGGCAAAACAAAAACCAAAACAGAAACACGATTTCCAAACGGCCAGATCTGTTAAGGAGAGGATTAAAACGCCATGGCTGCAAAATAGAGGTTGCAAAAACGATTGCCGACCTCCAATTCTGCCACACCAATCTACGGATAATCTGTAATCTTTACACAGATTTGAAACAAAAAGCAAAACCCAAGTAAAGAGTTGATCGATTTCGATTAGTGATTGATGATGAAGAAAGATAGTAGAGATTGAAGAAGAAAGAAGAGAGTGAGAAGGATGAAGAAGAGAGACGGTGAATAGTTTCTCAAGAGACAAAGAGAAGGGGTGACTTTTGAAGGAGAAACTATGTGTTGTCAACACGTGTACCCGAGGTGTCCACAACCTGTCTTTAATTAGCAAAGAAAAAAATGACCCAAAAAATGGGCCAGTTTGCAAGAGTCAAAACCGAGTATATCACCTGAACAAAATAACAACACACCATCTGTACTGGAACATTAATTGATGATATGTTCAAATAAAAAAACTATAAATACTGTTATCAACAACAGAGATAGGAAAAAAACAAAAGCGCTATTCATGGAAGTTGGTAAATAAATATAAAGGATAATTTTTTTTACATATTTATAACACCTAGGATACTATTTAATGATTAAAAAACTTACTTTGTTTTCTTGAATGTAAAAGATCTCTTGTATAATAAGTTATGGAAGGCGGGCTTGTACTTCCAGATTTGGGTAAGAGGGTGGTGTAGTACGACGGTGGTGGTTAGGGAGTGAGAGTTGGACGTGTTTTAAGGTTTCAGAGATGACAACTAGAAGAGGTGACGATGGTGGGGTCAGATATGGTGACGATTTTACATCTGGATTTCAAGAACTTTTTTGGGTTTCGATTCTTGCAAGGTTGTTTGTTTTTGTTTTACATCATTTTTGTGTTTGTTTTACATCAATTCATTTGTAACTTCTAAAAAATATATATTATCATGCAACATGTTTGTAGTTACATAAATAAAGTGAGTTTTGTTGTTGTTACCTACGTGACCTAACTTGTACTAGGGGATAGAGTGCGTTGTTGTATGTAAGTAGTCATGTTACAATGTAACATATTTTATTCATCATGTTTTTTTTATGAAAGATGTTTTTGTATCTAACATGTCTTGTTAGAATGTAAAAATTATTAACAATGCTTTTTTACAAATAAAGTGGTTTTTATTGTTCTTGTTGTTACATATGTGTCCCGACTTGTTTACAATGGAATAAAGTGTGTTGTAATTAAAGTGGTCATTCATGTATTGTTTTTTAATTATTTTCAAACTATAAATATTGTGCTTATCCTAGTAAATATGTAACATAAATTTGTTACAGCTACATAAATGCAGCGTAATACTTACAATATGTTACAACGTAACACATAAAATAGGTTTTCATGCAAATTTGGTATACATGTAAAGATAAAAAATTTAAATTTGTTTTCAAGAGAGGAGAGAGAAACGTAAGAAAAGATGAGAGAAAAGAAAGAGGGTGTACTTTGGTGTAAGAGAGAAAGAAATAAGTTTTGCATTCCTAAAATGCCCTTTTTCTTACTTTATGGTAACTATTAGAAATTGAATAGAAGAGATAGAAGAATTAGAGAGAAATTGAGAGTGTTTTGTGTATTCTCATTATTATCAAATGTACATGATCAATGTATATATATACACACATATAGATGTAACTGTAATATGGTTATACGGGGAAGAATACTGCCACATGTATATCTGATTTATAATACTCCCCCTCAGATATACACTAGTATTCATTATACACTATTAATAACATGCTTTGGGATGATATTAAATTGGTACTTCAGGACCTATAATATAAACTGATACTACTGGATCAGTCATGCTGCCTCGTTAAAAACCTTACTAAGAAAACCCAATGGGACAAAACTTAGTTAAGGAAAAGAGTACAGCGTGTATAATGCTCCCCCTCAATTTAATTAATGTCTTTTAATCTTCGGAGCCCGATCTTTTGTGATAGCTGCTCAAAACTGCTTCTAGGTAAAGATTTTGTGAACAAGTCGGCTAGATTTTCACTTGACTTGATTTGACGAACATCAATTTCCCCTTCCTTTTGCAGGTCATATGTCGAAAAGAACTTTGGTGAGATATGCTTTGTTCTGTCACCCTTGATGTAGCCTTCCTTGATTTGTGATATGCAAGCAGCATTGTCTTCATAAATAATCGTTGGGTCCTTCTTGATTTGTTCTAATCCACATGCTTCTTGTATATGATTGATCATTGATCTCAACCACACGCATTCTCTACCAGTATCATACAATGCTATTAATTCGGCATGATTTGATGATGTCGCTGTAAGTGTTTGCTTAGTTGACTTCCAAGAAATTGTTGTGCCACCGTATGTGAATACGTAACCTGTCTGAGATTTTGCTTTATGAGGATGTGATAGATATCCGACGTCAGCATACCCAACAAGTGGGGACTTGTTATCCTTTTGATAGAAAAGACCCAAGTCTTTTGTCCCGCAAAGATACCGAAATATGTGTTTTATTCCGTTCCAATGTCTACGTGTTGGATTTGAGCTATATCTCGCTAGTACATGTACTGCGAATGCAATATCAGGTCTAGTGTTATTTGCGAGATACATAAGAGCACCGATCGCGCTTAAGTACGGTACTTCTGGACCGAGTACTTCCTCGCCTTCTTCTTGAGGTCGATAAGGATCCTTATGTGGATCTAGCGGTCGGATAACCATAGGTACGCTGAACGGATGAGCTTTATCCATATTAAAACGTATTAACATCTTCTGTATGTAGTTTGACTGATGGACAAATGTGCCATTGCATAAATGCTCGAATTGTAAGCCGAGACATAGTTTTGTTATTCCAAGGTCTTTCATTTCAAATTCGTTCTTTAATAATTGAGCAGCTTTCTCTATCTCTTCAGGAGACCCGATGATGTTGATATCATCAACATAAACTGCTATTATTGTAAACTTTAAGTTTGATCTTTTTATAAAGACACATGGGCTGATTACATCAGACTTGTATCCTTCTTTTTCGAGATATTTACTTAGTCGATTGTACCACATTCGACCGGATTGTTTGAGACCATATAAAGATCTTTGAAGTTTTATAGCACACATATCTCGAGGTGTTGATTTTAATGCTTCGGGCAATTTTAATCCTTTAGGGATTTTCATGTAGATGTCATTTTCAAGTGTCCCGTATAAGTATGCGGTGACGACATCCATAAGTCTCATATGAAGTCCTTCAGAGATTGTAAGACCGACTAGAAACCTAAGGGTTATCGCATCCACTACGGGGGAATACGTTTCCTCATAATCAACTCCAAGGATTTGGGAAAACCCTTGTGCTACAAGCCGTGCTTTATATCATACAATCTCATTCTTTTCATTTCTCTTTATTGCAAACACCCATCTATAACCTACTGGTTTGACGTCTATGGGTGTTCGGACTACAGGTCCGAAAACATGTCGCTTTTCGAGCGAATTTAATTCGGCATTTATGGCTTCTTGCCATCTTGGCCAATCATCTCTGTGCATGCACTCTTCTAGAGTTTTAGGTATGTAATCATTTTCATTTATTACATCCGTTGCTATAGCATATGCGAATATATCGTCAACACGTGTTTTATTTCGGTTCCACATTGTACTATTTTGTACATAATTGATAGAGATCTCATTTTCATTCGGTATTGTTGTTTCTTCAACAATTTCATTTTCCTCTGGAATTATATTTGTCTCTTCCGGGACATTTACCTCTACTGGGGTTTCATTTATAATATTTTGTGCATTTTGACCAACTACATTATTTTGCTCTTTTCGTTTTCGTGGGTTTTTGTCTTTGGAACCGATTGGTCTTCCACGTTTTCTTTGTATTGTAATCTCTTCAGGGATTACCTTTATTCGAGCAGGTGTATTTGATGCTGGTATATGTGACTTTGTCACTCGATTTGTGTCTGTGAATGCATCTGATAATTCATTTGCTATCCTTTGCAAGTGTATAATCTTTTGGACTTCATATTCACATTGACCACTTCGGGGGTCGAGATTTGATAGTGATGATGCATTCCATGTTATTTCTTGTGTTACCAGTCTTTCTTTATTCTTATCTCCCCCTAAGACTGGGAACATTGTTTCATTAAAATGACAGTCAGCATACCTTGTTGTAAACATGTCTCCCGTCAGAGGTTCTAAATATTTGATAATAGACGGGGAGTTAAAACCAATGTAGATGCCCAGTCTTCTTTGGGGTCCCATTGTGGTACGTTGTGGTGGCGATATTGGTACATATACCGCACAACCAAAAATTCTAAGGTGGGACAAACTTGGTTCTCGTCCGAAGACTAGTTGTAATGGGGAGTATTCGTGATCAGCAGTTGGCCTTAATCTGATCAGTGCAGCGGCATGCAAAATAGCATGGCCCCATGCAGAAGATGGTAGTTTACATCTCATGAGGATCGGTCTAGCGATTATTTGTAATCTTTTAATCAAAGATTCAGCTAAACCGTTTTGTGTGTGAACATGAGGCACTGGATGTTCAACATTTATCCCAATCGACATACAATAGTCATTAAAAGCTTGGGATGTGAATTCTCCTGCATTATCCATCCGGATATTTTTAATTTGATTGTCCGGGAAGTTAGCTCTTAATTGTATGATTTGGGCTAAAAGCCGGGCAAATGCTACATTTCGAGTAGCTAGAAGACTCACATGTGACCATCTTGAGGATGCGTCAATTAAGACCATGAAATATCGGAATGGTCCACATGGAGGATGTATAGGCCCACAAATATCCCCTTGGATTCGTTCTAAAAATGAGGGGTTTTCATGTATCAACTTATTTTGTGATGGTCGAGTAATAAGTTTGCCCAAAGAGCATGCTGCACATGATAAATCTTCTGGTAGCAAAACTTTTAACGTTTTAAGAGGATGCCCAGTTGCACTTTTGATTATTCTTCTCATCATTATGCTACCAGGGTGACCTAAACGGTCATGCCATATATTGAACGCATCTTTATCTAATAATTTCTGGTTAGTCACCGTGTATGATTCGATAGGATTGATATTAGTACAGTATAATCCAGAGGATAAACCTTGTAGTTTTTCAACAATGGTTTCTTGTCCATTTTTGTTGAAAATGATTTGAAGATATTCAATATTATTTTCATCTTTGGTTTTCAAATGGTAACCATTTTTCCGAATATCTTTAAAACTTAGTAAATTTCTTCTGGATTTACTAGAATATAATGCATTTTCAATAGTTAGTTGAGTACCCGAAGGTAGTATTATGTGTGCTCTGCCAGAGCCTTCAATAAGGTTACAAACACCAGAGATAGTACCAATAGGCGTCTCTGCTGGAGACAACTTAGAGAAAAATTTCTTATGCTTGAGAACAGTGTTAGTACTACCGCTATCTGCCAGACATTCATCACCAATAATAGCTCTGCCGGAGCTAGCATACATATTTCTTCAGGAAATAAAAGTAATAAAGATTAATACAAATTAGGAATGTAAACCATTTACATGAATTTAAATAAAACATTATAAGAGTTCATACTAAACCAAGTAAAAAGTCATAGTTTGAAATTAAAGACCATAAAAAGATACATAACATAACGTTTACACATACTAATTTTGATTCGCCTTCATTTTCTGCCTCCCATGCCTGCCATGATAATTTGCCACATTCGCTTCAGGGAATGGGCCTGTACCTGTGCGTCGCTATTGATGGTTTTGTAGTAAGAGCTTGTTGTTTTGCTCCGCGACCAAAAGACATGACATTAGTTCAGAATATTTTGTAAACTTACGCTCCCTATATTGCTGCGACAGGAGCATGTTTGAGACATGGAACGTTGAGAAAGTCTTTTCGATCATGTCTTCATCAGTTATATTTTCACCGCATAATTTAAGTTCAGAAGTAATGCGGAACAAGGCAGAGTTATATTCACTGACAGTTTTAAAATCTTGTAGTCTTAGATGAAGCCATTCGCAACGGGCTTTTGGGAGTAAGACCAACTTCTGGTGGTCAAAGCGTTTTTGAATGCTTTTCCATAATTCAAGTGGGTCATCAACAT
The DNA here is from genome assembly GCA_030844895.1 of Ambrosia x helenae. Classification (NCBI taxonomy): domain Eukaryota; kingdom Viridiplantae; phylum Streptophyta; class Magnoliopsida; order Asterales; family Asteraceae; genus Ambrosia; species Ambrosia x helenae. The sequence continues at coordinate 232,496 of JAUTDX010000230.1, forward strand.
TTAAATATTCCCTTTTTTAAATCTTCGTGAAGATGGTGACGAAGGAATATTATAGCTTTTGCTTTATTTTGAGGTAAACTTTGATTACCATCAATAATTGTTTCTCCCAAATTATTTGCTGTCAAGTGAATTTTAGCATCAAGTGTCCATGGGAGGTAGTTGTTACCCGAGATATCAAGGGCGGCAAATTCAAGTTTTGATAAATTTGACATTTTATCTACAAAGAAAAGAATCATTTATTTAGAAACGAGCATGTGTATGAGAACTTCAGGTCCTCTTTAATTAGAACTACAGGTTCTATGACAAGGCTGTTTTTATATATTTTGAACGACTTTAATTTTGTATTCCATATGGACAGTTCGCAATTTATGGATGGCTTTTGTAAGGTGTATGTACACTTGTATTGATAATAGACTTTGGCATCATCATATTTACAAGTGTAATCAATCATGCTGATAATAGTTATTGTTGAATATACTTTGGTTAAAAATTGTTTCAAGTTGTCGTGCCTGTTATTAAATTCGTACGATATATTAATTAAATAATAGTAATTTGTTCTTGGTTGGATACAATTGGCAACTAATGAGAATATAATAATGTATAAGATCAAGATCCATGTATCATATGTTCAAACTGTTTACTTTCACATCTTGAAGAAAATAATACTCTTTCATAATAATAATAATAATAATAATAATAATAGCGTTATAAGATTCGACAGATTCGTAAACACCACCGCTGTACTCTGTGAGATTAGACGCCGGAATCGGAATCTTGACAGCGGCGATTGGTGGGTGTGTTCATCGCCGTCGATGGCGGAGTCATCGGTGATGGTGGTTATTTATATATGGTAAGATCTATAAAGAAATCCTATATTTTGTTCTAAAGTTAAAAAATAAATCATATTTCTGTAATCTGAAATCCAGATCCAAAAACATATTCATGTTATTCCAAAGGATTAGATCTATAATTTGAAAAAAAAAAAATTGTTAACTTTCTTTCTATGAGAAAAAAAATTCCACTGTATATGATTTGTTTGTTCTAAAATTTGTTCTTGATTTTGATTTCAAAATTTGTTTTTGTAGTAAGCTTTTCTTTGTCGAGAAAATCATTGAAATTTTATAAAAGTTCTATCATATATGACATGTCCAGAATTCAAAATCTTCAAAAATTGTAAAACATGATCAAAACTTTTATAAAAATGGATGTGTGTCTTCCTTTGGATGAATATGCATATGTATACTATAAAAAAATAACAGGGAGAACATATTCGAACATATTGTAAAATACTGATGATATGTACCAAGGTTGATGAATCTGTGATGTCAATAGGATGTGAGACTACTTGAAGATCGACGAGGATTTTTTTTTTTTTTTTGTGAAGAGAGCGATTCGTGCTGATAACGTATTAGAAATTGAATAGAAGAGATAGAAGAATTAGAGAGAAATTGAGAGTGTTTTGTGTATTCTCATTATTATCAAATGTACATGATCAATGTATATATATACACACATATAGATGTAACTGTAATATGGTTATATGGGGAAGAATATTGCCACATGTATATTTGATTTATAACAGTAACATTTGAATTTAAAAAAAAAAGTAAAAAGTAAGAATTAATAAAGGCCATAGATGAAGATCAATGGATGGCCAAGATGGAGTTTATTAAGTTTTCTTAACTAAATAGGGTTTTCAATTTATCCTCCCCCTATATATAGAATTTAATATATATATATATATATATATGTGTGTGTGTGTGTGTGTATTTTTAAAAATAGTTCGGGCCCATTTGAGGGTCGGGCCCTGAGCCGGTGACCACCCGGCCCATGCTTAGGGCCGACCCTAACCTTCCCAACCATTAACATGCTTGACAGTAGTACAACGATAAAAATTGATTTTGTATTCATGTGCTACAACTCTGTAGTTGTCCTTGTTTTCACCAACCCCAAATTTAGATAGAACCACGACATCATCTTCCTAAAGTTCACTGTCAAAAAATTGTATCAAATGACTCTTAATAGAACCTTGAATCTTATCACCCTGAAAATAACCATAAACAAAACATGAAGATCAATCACAACAACTCTCATAAACATAAAGATATATACAAACATAAAATAAAAACACAAAGTAAACAAAAAACATAAGATGAAGAGAAAGAGAACATCATTCAGTTTCATCAACTAACAAAATACAAAACATAAAGTATCAAGAAAAGACCACGTGTTACAAACTAACAAAAAACAAAGATATATACGTTACCTACCCATCGATCAATATCACCTCCATCTTAAAATTTTGATTCCACTTTTGTATGATTCTATCACACCCTCAAATTTCACGTGCGAGGTTTACCGTGAGGCGCGTGACACACCAAAGATCCAAGTCAACGGTCACAATAAACGACAACTAAATGTAAAGATAAGTAAACCATTTATAAAGTTTAAAAGTATTAACAGCTACAGCGGAAGCATAAAACGTCTTTATGTCTCGTGAAGTAAGTGACAAAAGTTCGACAATGTTTGAAACCATGCAAATGAATCCTAGACGTCGTGCAACACCGTGCGCCTATCGACTACTGCTACCTTAGCGACCTAAGAAAACATTCTAAAAACGTCAGCACATAATGCTGGTGAGTCACAGAGTTTTAAGTTTGCAAAAGTAGTATTGTTTGAAAGCCCAGACCAATCGATGTTTGTAAAACCCGACCAATCAATGTTTGTAAATCCCGGTCAATTAATGTTTGTAAATCCCAGCCGATCAATGTTTGTAAATCCCGGCCAATCAATGTTTATAAATCCCAGCCAATTAATGTTTGTAAATCCCGACCAATTAATGTTTGTAAATCCCGACCAATAAATGTTTGTAAATCCCGGCCGATCAATGTTTGTAAATCCCGGCCAATTAATGTTTGTAAATCCCGACCGATCAATGTTTGTAAATCCTGGCCGATCAATGTTTGTAAATCCCGACCGATCAATGTTTGTAAATCCCGGCCGATCAATGTTTGTAAACCAGATCAATAAATGTTTGTAAACCAGACCAATAAATGTTTGTAAACCAGACCGATAAATGTTTGTAAACCAGATCGATAAATGTTTGTAAACCAGACCATCCAATCCTTACATCTATACCTAATGCTAGCTAGACACCGTTACATGATACTAAAGTGTCGTGAACCACTGCTGAACGTTAGAAATGCCTCAATACCCGCCACCGGACATCAGTCGGTGTCGTAATGTTAGATAGGACAAATATGCACCCGCCACCGACCGTCAGTCTGCCCGAGTGGGGCTTGCTAGGCCTAATAGATCTATTCACACTTTCCCCGCTATGTATCCACATATTAATGGTTCACTAAAGTTAGGAGGACATGAATGATGTAATGTCACTTAGAACCTATGCGATATAATGTAATATGTTGGTCTAAAAGTTTGTAAGTTCGCAAATCTATAAGTTTGTAAGTCTGTAAGTCTGTAAGTTTGTAAGTCTGTAAGTTTGTACCGCATGTTTCTCCCCCGAAAATGAAAACAGTAAAATGTGGGGCTGTGAACTCACCTTAGTTTGCGTCTTCTAGTAAAGAATTACTGACACGACCAGACAGTCCAAATACCGGCGATCTATCATAAAAGTTGGTATAAGTGTTTTGACTAATAACCCTTGGGTTAACTAGTTCCCGATTGTCCAGATCATGACTAAGTATGTTTGAGAATGTGTTTGAACGTTGACCCGACACACCAGACAGACCCGACATCCCGTTGGTGACCCATTACATAAATTAATCAACTATATATAGTTTACACATAAGGTTCAAACATAAATCACTTAGTTTGCATCAAAATTTGCATATAAGAAGTCGTGGGGTCGAATGCGTTGGAAATCATGTTCATTCGCACCCTCTGATAGGTAGAACGAGTTGCTGATGGGTAGAACGAGTCAAAAAGTTGTTCATTAAACCTCCCGAAGGGTCGAATGAGTTTCCAGGTGGTTCATTCGACCTCTCTGATACTGGTTCGACCTCCCAAAGGTGCGAACCAGTTTCTCGTTCGACCCAACTGCTGCAAAAACTCATAAAACGCACCAAATTGCATCAAAACAGTCCGAAAATATCACGAAACATCACCAATCAGAGTAGTCAACTATATTTAATTTATCCCCACAAACCCTACCAATCCCGAAATCAATCCATCTCACGACTTACCCAAAATGGCAAATTATGGAAATGTCACACCAATGCATGTAATCTTTACCCAAAACGGAAATTTATCAAAATCATCTTATAATCAGATTATTATGCTCAAATTATCATGTATATGAAAACCCCTAATCATCTCATTAACATATCCATCAAGAACAATCCCTAGATCTAGCATAAAAACCCCCAAATTGGGTAAAACCTCATCAATCATCAATTGCACCATATAATAATCCTAAATCATCATCTAAAACAGTTATAGATCACTAATATACCATCATTTAACATAATTAACACATGTATATTTGTATGAAAACTCATTATTAACGAAAAGGTTTTGTTTAGAAAGGTGTTAGAAAGGTTTTTATCCATGAAAACTTCCTTAGATCAGATCTGGACCTTTGGGGTTTGAGAAAAACGAATGAAAATGCTTTAAAAAGGATTTAGATCAAGAACACACCTTGAATCTTCTCTTGTTTATGATGTAGAAGGTATTTTTATGTTAGGATCTGAAAAACAAGGTCAAAAACTCCTCCCTACAGGTTTGAGGTTGAGAGAGAGCACTTTGGGGCGGTTAGGGTTTGTGAAATGATGAAAAAGTTGCAAAGTATGGTATTTATAGTATCAGTTCGTTCGCATCCTCTTGGGGTCGAATGAAGATGTTTGAGGGTAGAATGAAGATCAGTCCAGCTGGTTCTCACCCCCTTAGGGTCGAACCAGTACCCATGTTTTCAACTTTTATGGTTTTGTCGTTTAAACGCGTTTTAACACATGTTAACACATGTTAACACATTCTAACACATGAACATGCAATCCTAACATATGTTAAGCATGTATAATCATATAAATGTCATATAATCACGTATTTACACATTTTACATCATATATGGATCAATTTATGTTTGTCACTTAATTCAATTCATGTAATTCAATAACAACGAGATTCAAGACTCGTGTGTGCGTGTGTTACCCCCAATGATCCTCCGAATCATTGAACCCTGGACAATACGTAATGTAAACTGACTCAACTGACCCTGTTAAGTACGTTTGATAAATGTTTTTCGCTAAGGTAGACTTATATTTTTGAAAAAAAATTACCTTGAGTTTGCCGGGCGTCACAGATTCGGGCATTCATGTACCACATATCTTTAGCTGGATTCAGATCAAAAACAAAACTAATATTGTTATTCACATTCTCCATTGACATTGACATGGTTTTAAAGAACTGCTTTTAAGAGGGAAATTTCAAAAACTCTGCAGAAATTTCAAAACTGATATTACGAATGGCTGAATTTGTTATGTGCTTATACTTATAATGGAAGCTTAGTTATGACTACACCTTCAGCATAATTAATGAACCACGTTTCCTTATATTAAATTAAAACTTTCCTCTTAAAAGATCAAACTTCGGCGGCTTAACAACTACCAACAGATGTTCATAACATTTGCTTGTTAAAAAGATGAGGTCAATTATTACTCTGAACAACTGTTCGTTAATCGAGATTAACAAACAGATGTTGTGAGCTCAACAATGGTAAATTCAAGTGGCCCACGTATTTTCTTGAATATTTTAAGCAGATTAATGACATCATTATTCACATCATCGAGACATTATTGGCTTACCTTTATGATTGACACGTCAACTTTCTTATGTCACTCACGACTCTTCTATTATAGTAAATATAGATTATAACACATATATTAATACTTCGGCCCTGTTTGGTAAGATCTGAATGAGCCTCTTAATGGCTAAGCGCTGAATCGGTCAGTAGTCAGTGCGTTTGATCAGAAGTACGGAAGTGGGCCCTCACCCTTCTCTAATAGGGGCGTTCACGTTAAGCGGAGCCTCTGAATGATTCAGATTTGCACACATGCTGAATGAAAAAAAAAAAAGACTGTGTTTACCCTTCGTGCTCCTCCTCCTCTCCTCCTTCCTCGTTGCTCCTCTCATCCTTCTCCTCTGACCTCCAACCACCGCCAACAACCCTGCTCCTCCTCCGACCTCCAACCGCCACCGCTCCTCCCCACCCCACCCTCCTTAGCCCTCGTCACCCTCCGACCGCCGCCACCGACCCTTCTTCCTCTCCTCTGCTCTCGTCTCCTCCTCCTGCTCCTCCGTCACTCCCACCTCTATCTACTTCTCTGTGTTTGTGTGGTGTTGTCTGTGTGTGAGGAATCGTTTGATTTAAGAAAAAGAAATAAAAGGAAGAAGGGAAAGAGAGAGCATGTGTACGTTTGTGTGGTGTGGTGTGTGTCTGATTTTTATATTTTTATAAAAACAAGTTGTGAAGTAAAGTAGTAATTTTATAGAGTTATTCAGTGGTTTAACCAAACACCAGTTTTATGGTTCAGCACTTGCCAAACAGCCCCTTCATGCTAGATTTTTCTATCATTAAAGCTTTGAGATATAATCCAGCAGTACTAATAACAATGAGAAAGTATACGATATAAAGTTTCTTAATGTAAGAAGCGTAAGAAGCCACCATAATACGCCACCGATGGCGGAATCATCGAGGTGTCACGTAGTGACGATTGTTCAAAAGCACATGGTACTAAAATGTAAATATATTATTGAATAATTTAAATTGTCTTACAAAGATGAAATAAAAAGAAAATACAAAGGTCTGAACGAAACATGAAATTTGAAATAACTTCTTATAAGTAAGCACTAAAGTCCAATGCTATAGTACTAAGATCAAACTGCACCTGAAACATGTACAAAATAAGTTTTGTCAACATATGAAATGTTGGTGAGCATTCCTAGTTTTAATACATATAGTAAGTTGGAAAATGTTATACAATTCAAGTGCAAAGCTACAGTGCATTTATGTAAACTATGTATCATACAAATGAGCGAAATCAATCCTGTGACTGTATAAATGTACTAAAATGAACGACGGTGTACTTATCCAATAAATGGATAATAACTTAACAATGACCATGGATTCTCCGATGAAAAAAGGGGGAGAATCACCTAGGTGGGTTGTCAATCCAATAGCGCTATCCAATGTTAAGGTCGGCTTGTACAATGTTAATGATTTCACTAAGTACAAATGTATTCTACATGCAATGTCTAAGCATAAAACACGTTTGTAAGCAAATGCACATAGTACTAGAATTGTATTGTAAAAATGTGAACTTGTATTTGTAATTTGTATAAGTGTACATGTAACACCCCAAAAATGAATAAAAGAAAAAAGGGGATAGGAAATACTCACTTTCGCCAAATGACTAGATGACTAAGCGAGTGTTAAAACGCGAGCAATCCAAAGATTAAACAACGAAGCTAGTCCAATTTAGAAGAAAAGAAACCGAATATGAAAAATATCAAGCTTCCAATTCGCCAATTACAAGAGCTTATAATCAAAGCTTCAAATGTAGAAGTAATATACTCTAGAAGAAAGGTATGAGGGAGAGTTTAATCGAATTGAAACAATCGATTTAGAGGTGCCAAGTGTAATGGGTCATAGGTGGGTTTTTATACTAGTTTTGGATTCAATTAGGCTTTAAAATTGGTTAACACAATAAAGTAAGGTTTTAAGATAAATTGACTATTTGACTAGGACTTTGACTAGGATTTTGACTAAGACTTTGACTAGGACTTTTGACTAAGACTTTGACTTTGACTGGAACTTTGACTGTCTCAGCGGACCGCGAGAGCTAAAAAAATCATTTTTTCTAATTTAATCAATTTTAAGTTCTGGACTCGTTTCCTTCGGTTTCTAAGTTGTTTTAGGACCGAAAATTAAGGGCTTTGAGTATCAAGGTCTGAAACATATATGCTCGGGTGTAGATGTGAGTATAAAACGTGCATACTTTTACTTATAAAAATTATAAGTTTTATTAAATTGTGAATTTTGGTCCTATTAAAATATGAGGGTTAAAAATGAAAATTTTGAAATAGTTGAGGAACCAATTATTCACATTTGTGAAAAGTGAAGGGTGCAGGTTGTCATAGTCTCCCCTACTTTAGAAAATTTCGTCCCGAAATTACTTTCAAGGGAAGGTTTCCATGAAATAAAAGACATTTGTAAAAAGGCAAGTAGATTTTAAGAAATGCATCAGCCATGATTTGACAAAGTTTGAAGTAGTTGTTTAATACCCAAAATAAGAGTTTAAAAATCCTTAAAGTTTGACCAAGGTTTAGAGAATTAAGAGTTTATAATGAGCATGGTTTGGGAAAAGTATGTAACTGGTGAGGGCAGGGCAGTGTTATAGTAGCTCCCCTTACTTTAGAGAAGTTTCTGACCGAACTTTATTAAGGACATGCAACAGGATTTCGACTAACAGTAAGTGTAAGAGTATACAAAGTTTGCGTTTTCTGTGCGGATGGTCTAGAGAAAGACTCTAGGAAGTCGAATTGAAGCTCGTGTAAGAACATTCTTATCGAAAATGCTAGCTATTAGTCAACGATCTAATAAAGAGATAGTAATGGGTAGGTTCTTGGTCAGACTCCTAGTCCGCTCCCGCGGTATCGCTCGTGCTTATATATAGGGTGTACCGCAGCTAACCCACCACACTACCGATACTTTGGACTCGTACTGATTGTCTACCAATAGCCTAAGTAGAATCACACACCACCCCCATGTACCTGTAAATCCATGATTGTGTTCCGGACCGTAATCATCGATTTACCTTACACTAGGGTGCTATGCTTTTCCATAACACTAACATAAGTAATACAAGAAACAATGCGTGCAACCAAAATGTGTTAAGTAGTAGATACTGCTCAAGTATAAGATGCGGTTATAGGTTCTTCCCCTTTCAGGTTCACCTTTTAACCGTAATGAGATTAATGTGTAAGTATAAGACATGATTAGGGGTTCTTCACCTTTCGGGTTCACCCTTAACCGGTAAATTTTTATTCACATCATTGGGCTCTAAACAACCATATTGATAAACTCTGAGGATTACACCGTTCCCCTTGGGTTAGAGGAATACTCTGAACCGAGTCGTACATGGGAACTGGCTTAGATCTCATATGAGCTATCAATTAGTATGTTCGTTGGTCATGATGATGAACAAAATAATGTAAAGTATAACAGGGTTTTGCTCACAACAAAAAAAATATGCATACCAAATATGCGTTCATGTAAGTATATAAGTATAGCATAAAATTTCGATTGAAAGAATAGCATAACGTAAATCGAGTAAATCGCACAATTTGCACAAAATGAAAGTAAACGAGTTAAATTAATGCTCAAAAGTAGTGTTGTAAGAATAACTACTAATAACTAGTGCGAGAATAGTTGCGAATAACGCGTGAAAATAACTACCAACAAAAGAATAATACAAAAATAATAAGATAATGTACGAACGTAACTATAAATAGAATGGTGTAAAAAATAATGAAATTTACTATAAATGAAAGTGCGTAGAACAGACGTATAGTCTACTGGTATGAGGATAACTTTTTGGAAACCGAAGAATGTTTAAGTTCAAAACAGATTCACTTGAAAAGATTTCGTAGGTACACATTTTCATGTGTTTACGAGAAAGTCGAGTTTGAAAAGTGTTATAAGGTATATTATTAGTTGCAAATTCCTCCCAAAAACATATATTGGATACGTTATATGAAAACATGCAGATTTACATTTGATTTGTAAAATATGCAATGCAAGATGAAACCATTTCATGAAGTGTGTGTAAATCTAATGTGTTTCGAAAGACCAAGATTTAAAATGATGTGAAGGTTGTGAATGATCCCAGATGCCTTGACGAATTTTGGAAAAAAAAAATTCTGTATTTAAACATTTCTTTAACTTGTGGGTTGAAAAGTCGGAAATTTTTAATTGTTATGAAATGTTAAGAAAATCGAAGTGTTACCCGTTAAGACTGGGTAAACTTGAAACCTTTTAAATTTTCAAACTTTTGCAAAATTTATACATTGAAAGATCATTTATTTGCAGGATCGTTAAGGCATCTCTTTGGGCTCATATGTAACACCCCAACCGATGGCGAAATCATCGAGGTGCCACGTAGTGACGATTGTTCAAAAGCTCATGGTACTAAAATGTAAATATTATTGAATAATCCAAAATTGTCTTACATGCAAATGGAAATTACATTGTCTAAATGAAATGTAGATATTGAAATAACTGAATTGAAATAAAACACTAAATGTCTCTTGCTAAAGCACTAGATCAAACTGCACCTGAAACATGTACAAAAATAGGTTTGGTCAACATATGAAATGTTGGTGAGCATTCCTAGATTTGATATATATAGTAGGTTAAAAAGTTATACAATTCAAGTGCAAGCTACAGTGCAATTATGTAAACTATGTATCATACAAATGAGCGAAATCAACCCTGTGACTGTATAATGTACTGTATGAACTGTAGTGTACTTATCCAATAAATGGATAAAAAGCTTAACACTGGCCACGGATTCTCCGATGAAAAAGGGGGAGAATCAATCTAGGCGGGTTGTCAATCCAAATAGCGCTATCCAATGTTAAGGTCGGCTTGTACCATGTTAATGATTTCACTAAGTACAAATGTAATCCACATGTATTGTCTAAGCATAAAGCACGTTGTAAGCAATGCACATAGTACTAGAATTGTATTTGTGAAAATGTAAAATTGTATTTGAAATTTGTAATAGTGTACATGTAACACCCCAAAAATGTATAAAAGCAAAAAAAGGGGTAGGAATACTCACAGTTCACGTAATAACTTGAAATTGGACTTGGACAACGAAATATGAATTGAGATTACTCCCAAATGATCAACCTAAAGTATTCGATAATGTGTAAGGGAAATAGCTCTAGGATATATGTATTTCTAGGGCTTCGAATTGGGGATAAATGCTTATTTGATTAATTAATGAATTGTTTATTAATTATATGAAATTTAATAAATAAATAAATAAAAGTCTCTTTGTAAAATCCTAAGTTGAATATAATCATAACATAAGGTTTTGAGTATGAAAATAATTTTTATAAAATTATTTTCTTGAAAATAGAATAATTAATCTAATTATTTCAAATTGTCAAAATATGACTTTAATATCTAAAAATATTAAAATCAAAGAATTTCTGAATTAAAAAATTGTATTTCAGTTCCAAATGAATAGAAATAATTTATGTAAAATTTTGGTACAAAAATATTGAAAAATGAATTTCTTATGATTTATTTATGATTAAAACTAACAAAAATTGATTAAAATATTATATAAATGATTTTTCAGAAATAAAAATCATTTCTGAAAAGATTAATGTCATAAAAACTTAGGATAATCTTTGTGAGATTTAATAAAATCGTTTAGATATTTTTATAGAATTTAATAAATATAAATGAATAAACTTGTATTATTAATAATATATATTAAATAAATCATTTTTGAAAAACTAAAAATTGGGTGATGAACTTTATCACTTGAATCTCATATAATAATTTTTGTAGAATTTATAAAAGGATTTTGATAATTAAAAACGAATTTATAAAATTAAATGTATTATATATAAGTATTTGATTTGTTTAAAAGAATAATTGAGAAAAAAAGAGACAAAAAGGACGCCATGCCGGGACTCGAACCCGGGTCCACTGTTTTGTTAACACACGAAACAACCATCTGATCTATAGATCAGATTGTTGTTACATTTCGATTCAAAAACATTTTATATGATATCAGAGTATTGTCATCTTCCCCAAATGTAACCATAAGAACCCTAGTTTACCAAATCGAAACAATCATCAACAATAACCACAGATTTGATGGGGTTATTGTTCGACTAACATCCTAGAACAGAAAATCAACATTCATTGGATACTTACGAAGTTAAATCGAACAGTAGGATCGAGTCAAACAAAAAGTCAACATCTTTTACTTGAGCACGAATCAGGTACAATCAGAGGGATGTGAGGGTGAGAATGTGTTTTTCGGTCCAGTTATCGTGTAATGGCGAGGTATATTTATACTGTGAGCGTATACATGGAAGGTCTTGATTTCTTGACCAAGCTACGGTCAGACGCAATTCAAAGGAATTGATTGAGTTGTTTTACGCGTATTAGGGATCCATTAAGCTTCAATCACGTTATAGTCTTGATTAGTTTCCATTTTACCCATCAATCATTGTGGTCAAAGGTGAAGTAAAAAGGAAAGAAGAAAAAAATAAAACATCTGCTGCTGCTTGCTGTCACGTGAACAAGGAAGGAAAAAGAAAGAATTGAAAATGGCCTTAAATATAATTAATGTTGGGTAGAAATCAAAAAGGGTGTGTGGAGCAGGTGGTGTAAGCGAGTGTGTGTGAATGAAGGTTGTCCGGTTCGAGACCCGGCATAAGCACCAGTTTTTCTTTTTATTTTGAATAACGAAGAGGGGGATTGGGCTTGGTTTGGGCCGGGTAAACAACTGCTGGGCTGGGTTTAACTTGGGTAATGGGCTATGTGCTTGTGAGTTGGTTTAAAGAAAAAAAAAAAAAAAGAAAATGCATATATATATAATGACTAAAAAAAAATCTGAATTTTTTTTTATTATCATTATTATTATTATTATTATTATTATTATTATTATTATTATTAATTAAATATATATATATATATATATATTATAATGAAAAAGTGACGGATGTCACATCATAGCGGGCTATTTGTTTCAAGGCACAAGGTGTATGAAAAGTGTGTGCTAATTTGGAGAATAGGCTTTGTGAAAAGACTTATAGAATAAGTTGTCAAATTAATCGTTTTAGAGAGTAGTGTACTAGTGCGTATCTTGTTGGTAGGCATTTATGTATGAGTTTAGTCTTACTAAGAAGTTCTAACTAATGGTAGTTGGTTATGGCTTAGGAGACTGGGTGCAGCAATATTAGTATTAGGTATATGAGGATATACTGTGACTTCGATCAAGTAAGTTTGTAAACATGAAGGTATATAACAGGTTGAAATAATAAGTTTGGAAAAAAAACCGTGTTCATTTTTAATTGTATGATGACGCAACATTCCTAAAATCAGGATGTGATCGAAGTTAAACACAGAGTTTAAAACTTAAGTCGTGGGTAAAAATGTTTTAATGCAAAACGAGTAATACCTTATAGTGTAAGAATCATGAGCATATGTAAAATAGTGTAAGCTTTAATGCGATAATATATCGAACAAAAGTTTTAGTAATGATGATAAGGGATTCAAAAGTGAATGATCAATGAATAATGGCATATGAAACATCAAGTGATTAAATGGAATCTTCAAATGATAAACAAACATAAATATCAATGATATAAAACATTAGAATTGTTTCTATAGGAAACTTTGACCAACTCAAGTATTTGAAATTTCATAGTGACTTGTGGAGGCGTACTTTAGCCTATAGGTGAATGCTCATCCCAAGAGTTCCCAGGTAGGTATACGGGTCCCTCGTCTGATTGGGATTTATACGAAATACCAGGCCTAGACAGAAAACTCAGGATACAGGCGCTCACCCTTCTAGATTGCACGTGCCCCATCAATAGTGAATTCCAAAACTTTAGCGAGATTAAAAGCGAGATGCAAAAATAGATCCTTGAGATTTGGATTTCACTCCTAACTCAAAGATGTATTTCAAAATTGAAAACGATTGTGGAATAAAACCAATCACTAAGTTAAGGATATCACTCCCAGCTTAGTGGTTAAGTTCCTTTTTGAAAGAAATACTCTTTGAGGTGTGGATGTCACTCCTATCTCAAAGATATATTCCTAAGATAAATAAAATATAGCTGAGTGAAACTAATCACCAAGGTATGGATGTCACACCTAACTTGGTGATATCGTTTCGTTTGTGAAATACAAGTATCTTCTTCTTTAAACAACACACCGAAAGAATAACGAGAAAGAATCATAGCGAAATTATTTTGAAAGAAAATAATAGGATAAAGAGAAATAAACACGAGAGGACTCGTGAATGTAAGCTTGGTTATAGACTAGGCTAAAAGGCATTCTAATAAACTAATTCCCTATAACCATGGCTCTGATACCAATCTGTAACACCCCAACCGATGGCGGAATCATCGAGGTGTCACGTAGTGACGATTGTTCAAAAGCACATGGTACTAAAATGTAAATATATTATTGAATAATTTAAATTGTCTTACATAGATGAAATAAAAAGAAAATACAAAGGTCTGAACGAAACATGAAATTTGAAATAACTTCTTATAAGTAAGCACTAAAGTCCAATGCTATAGTACTAAGATCAAACTGCACCTGAAACATGTACAAAATAAGTTTTGTCAACATATGAAATGTTGGTGAGCATTCCTAGTTTTAATACATATAGTAAGTTGGAAAATGTTATACAATTCAAGTGCAAAGCTACAGTGCATTTATGTAAACTATGTATCATACAAATGAGCGAAATCAATCCTGTGACTGTATAAATGTACTAAAATGAACGGCGGTGTACTTATCCAATAAATGGATAATAACTTAACAATGACCATGGATTCTCCGATGAAAAAAGGGGGAGAATCACCTAGGTGGGTTGTCAATCCAATAGCGCTATCCAATGTTAAGGTCGGCTTGTACAATGTTAATGATTTCACTAAGTAAAAATGTATTCTACATGTAATGTCTAAGCATAAAACACGTTTGTAAGCAAATGCACATAGTACTATAATTGTATTATAAAAATGTGAACTTGTATTTTTAATTTGTATAAGTGTACATGTAACACCCCAAAAATGAATAAAAGAAAAAAGGGGATAGGAAATACTCACTTTCGCCAAATGACTAGATGACTAAGCGAGCGTTAAAACGCGAGCAATCCAAAGATTAAACAACGAAGCTAGTCCAATTTAGAAGAAAAGAAACCGAATATGAAAAATATCAAGCTTCCAATTCGCCAATTACAAGAGCTTATAATCAAAGCTTCAAATGTAGAAGTAATATACTCTAGAAGAAAGGTATGAGGGATAGTTTAATCGAATTGAAACAATCGATTTAGAGGTGCCAAGTGTAATGGGTCATAGGTGGGTTTTTATACTAGTTTTGGATTCAATTAGGCTTTAAAATTGGTTAACACAATAAAGTAAGGTTTTAAGATAAATTAACTATTTGACTAGGACTTTGACTAGGATTTTGACTAAGACTTTGACTAGGACTTTTGACTAGGACTTTTGACTAAGACTTTGACTTTAACTGGAACTTTGACTGTCTCAGCGGACCGCGAGAGCTAAAAAAATCAATTTTTCTAATTTAATCAATTTTAAGTTCTGGACTCGTTTCCTTCGGTTTCTAAGTTGTTTTAGGACCGAAAATTAAGGGCTTTGAGTATCAAGGTCTGAAACATACATGCTCGGGTGTAGATGTGAGTATAAAACGTGCATACTTTTACTTATAACAATTATAAGTTTTATTAAATTGTGAATTTTGGTCCTATTAAAATATGAGGGTTAAAAATGAAAATTTTGAAATAGTTGAGGAACCAATTATTCACATTTATGAAAAGTGAAGGGTGCAGGTTGTCATAGTCTCCCCTACTTTAGAAAATTTCGTCCCGAAATTACTTTCAAGGGAAGGTTTCCATGAAATAAAAGACATTTGTAAAAAGGCAAGTAGATTTTAAGAAATGCATCAGCCATGATTTGACAAAGTTTGAAGTAGTTGTTTAATACCCAAAATAGGAGTTTGAAAATCCTTAAAGTTTGACCCAAGGTTTAGAGAATTAAGAGTTTATAATGAGCATGGTTTGGGAAAAGTATGTAACTGGTGAGGGCAGGGTAGTGTTAATTTTCGTTTTTAGTGCTCTGTTTAGCGAACAG
The DNA here is from genome assembly GCA_030844895.1 of Ambrosia x helenae. Taxonomy (NCBI): domain Eukaryota; kingdom Viridiplantae; phylum Streptophyta; class Magnoliopsida; order Asterales; family Asteraceae; genus Ambrosia; species Ambrosia x helenae. The sequence continues at coordinate 248,429 of JAUTDX010000230.1, forward strand.
TAAGTTTAAAATTGATTTTCTTTTTTTTAATTGAAATTATATGTGTGCTTATTATAAGTTTATTATTGTTTTTGATCGGTTTTTATAAGTTTTCAGGTTTGATTCAAACAATCAAGGTTTGAAGGTTTTTACAGACGAACAGAGGTTGAAGAAGATATCAATGAATGCGTCTGAAGAATCAAATGAGTGCGTCTGAAGTTTTACATAAGTGCGTTTGTTTTAAAATTATCTACTGTTGTTTTTACATAAGTGTTTTTGAATTTTATTCACATGCATTTTACAGTTCAATTATTGGAAGCAAACAAAAGAATAGTAATTCTCGTGAATCATTATTGTGTCACCTTATTATTTTTTTTTTGTTTATATATTGTCTGATGTTTGTATACTGATTTCTCAACCCACAATTCAATCACAAATTTTCTTTTTTCATTAATGGCTTCTTCATTTTCATTATCAAAATCTGAAATGATCAAAAGGATGCAAGAGCAAATTGCCAAAGATTATGCTATCGAGGGTCGTTTGGCGGATAACCTTAACAGGATAAATGATGGCATGAGTAAGAGAGATGAGATTTCCAAGCTTCTTATTTGTATGCCCGATTCGAGTCTTCATGAGCTTGTTGTTATGTTCATGATTGATGCAAAGAAAGGCGATCTTAATCTTGTTGAACAACTAACAAAATGCATAGCTCTTTTGAGGTGTTCTATTCAATTTAAAATTCAGTTCTTAAAGTCTATGTAATATCAAGATCATGATGAACTTATTATGTAATTTGTTTTTGTAGTTTTATATTACCTGTTTTGTATGATGTGTGTTTTTAGTAAGTGCGTTTAAATTAATAAAAACAACTGAACAAGTGCGTTTGATTAAAATCACAGTAATCTATTTCATTTTTGTTAGTGCGTCCAAGTATAAATTAACTTGCAGATTAGTGCGTCCAAACATAAATTCATACTAGATCAGTGTTAACTACAAATCCCAAAATAACATACTTAAAATCAAAATCAGTATCTAAGATGTTTAAAAAAGCATTCAAAACAAATGTTTATATGGCAGCCACCCTTTTCTCTAATTTTGCCATGGCATTTTGTAACATCTTTTTCCTTGCTTTTTCTGGCCTTTTTGCAAACTTCCATGCCTCTTCAATTATTTCATCCCTGAGCAGGTTGTAAGGTGAGAGTATCATCTTTGCGACGTACTTGAACCGCAATGCATCCAACTGTCTTTGCTGATACTCTGATTCACTGGCAAATCCACAGGTCCAAAATGCATACCCTTTGAAGGTTTCGAGGTGTCGAATAGCGAATATGCCACAGTCTACCATGTTTTTAGTAGTCCTCCATGTCATTTCTCTTCTTATAATCTTATCTGTTACAACTTTCTCAATTGCGGGTGTTGCAGGACATGTCTTCTTCCACAATCGGTACAAAGTGTGTCTCTACAAAACATTTTTTAACAAACTCATTATGTTATTATCATAATTTTGCCAGGTATATAATTTTCTATAATCATAAACAGAAACATACCAATATACCGGGAATGCCTTTATATCTCTTTGCTTGGTCATCCCCATATGTAGAGTTGTCAAGCAACTCTAATGCCCCATTCTTCACATCAAAAGCTAAGACATAGAAATGCCTATCCATCCACACCGGTTGCAGAATCATGTCGAATTCGTATAACGATTTTGCCTCGATCTTCCGGAAGATATCATGCAGATTGCTAAGGTAAACCCTTTCTCTTTCTTCCCATTGAACTTCTTCCTTATAGTAGTCCGTAGGCTGAAAAAAAAAGAAAAAAAAAACAGTTAAAAACAATAAGTGCGTCTAAACATATTCATTAATGCGTCTGAATTTTTCAAATATTAACAAATATTATAAGAGTACGTCTGAATGTTAATATACATATATATATTAGTGAGTTTAAGTTCAAAGTTTTTGCATACCATCATGTTGGTACAGAGAAATAGCCTTCGTATAGATCCATCTTTCTTTTTCTTTAAATTTTCCTTCTCTTCATAGTTGAGGATATATGTCCATACATCTATAGCATTGGTGCACAGCCATAGCCAGGGTGTAAACTTTCAAAAATCACTTTCATGATCTCATTTCCACCTTGATCCGTATAATAGATTTTCTGAAATTACAATTTTTTTAAATGAAATGAGTAATCATTGAGTAATAATCTATAAACAAAATGAAAAAACACACTTACGTTTTTCTCTCGAATTGGTGCAAACATGTATTGTGTTATTCTGGCTTCATCTTCTGTTAATTTCTCAACAGTGCTCACTTGTTTCCCTGTGTATGGTGACCTCAGAGCCCATGAAGGTTTTTTGTCCCTAGCTGGCTTGTCATAACCAACCGGTGCTTTACCTTTACCTTTTTTGTGCTCTTTCTGCTTCCTTTTCATAACAAACAGTGCTCACTTCCTTTTCTGGTGTTTTTTCTTTCTAAGCATGCTTCTCTTGGGGTGTTGCTTGTCCATCCTCAGCTTCATGCACAGTTGGTTCTATTGTTTGAAGTTGAATAAATGATGCGTCAGTTACCCCCTGTGATTCTAATGAAACAGCAACATCATGCAGCTTTTCTGTGTTCTCTGTCTCCAAATCTTTATCAGCTTCTTTGTTCGCTTCCTCATTCACATCTCTTACCCTATACACCCCTGGTTCAACTGTTTCTAGCGCCGCAATAGCTGTATCAGTTATTTCGTCTTCTTCATTTACAGTTTCCAGGTTTGTAGCACCAGCCTGATCATCCATTACCAAGTCATCCCCATCCTGATTCACATCAACATTTTCCAAATCAGCATCAACATTTTCCAGGTTTGTTGATTCAACATTGCCTTTGAGAAGTTCATCATCATTTCCCAAATCAGCTTCAGGCTCCATTATATTTTCTGCATCAACATTCTCATCTTCAATGTCTTTAGCTTTGTTGTTCAATTCGTCCCACTTGTCACACAACTTCATTAAGTCTGGTACCCACAAGTACTTTTTTCGTGCCTGTGTAACCATTTCTTCTATCTCCTTTTGAATTGCTTCATACTTTTTTATGTTTCTCTCCATGGTTTTTATCCAAACCTGTCGAAAATAAAAAAACAAACATTAATGCATCTGAAATAAGATTAGTGCGTCTGTATCTTCAACATTAGTGTGTCTGAAATGTAAACTGTTGATCAGTTTACACTGAACAGAATATCATGAGTGCATCTGTAAATTATCATTAGTGCGTCTGAAGTCATGTTCAGTTTTTTACCAATATACAAAACAGAAATACATTAGTGCGTCTATAAATTAATATTAGTGCGTTTAAATATATACCTTCTTGGCTTTCATCGCTGACTCATATTCTTCTCTTCTAATCCCCTGTCTATAACTCAGATCTGGTTGAGTGTTGTAGTACTCAAACATTTGTTGAGTTTGTGTACTCATTTCATAATTTCTCCAATCTTCAGTGTCATCAGCATCATCAATTTGGACTCGTCTCGGTGGACTTGGCAGGTTGTAATCATCATTATCTAAAGATGTTGTTGTTTTATCACCATGTTTTTCACCTTGCATTTCAATCAAGGTTTCCAGGATATTACTAACCAGATTTTCATTTTCTTCAGTATCTTCATTATCGTCATCCTCTTCTTCGTCATCATTCTCATTCTCTTCTTCCTCACCCTTATCACCATCACTATCATCATCTCCATCATCATCTTCAATGTCAGTCAACGGCCCGTTGTTATATAGATGATTTTCCATCTCTGCAAGTGAACTACCAGTGATGTAATTAATTGCCGGTATGCTGATTTGTATTTCAGAAGGATGTCTCTTGTTGTATTCATGTGTGTAGATAACCTGCTTATTTTCAAAACAGTTTAATTGTGTTAGTAAACATTAATTCGTTTAAATTAAAGGTAAGTGCGTCCAAAATAAATTAAAGATAATATTAGTGCCTTTGAAGACTTACACTCAGCATTACAGTTGGACCATTATATTAGTCTTCTTTCCATCCTGCCTTTGTTCTTCTTAGACATTCGATCAGGTAAGAGCACCAATCCAAATTTGGAATTTCAGATTCATCATCCACGCCATGCAGAAAGCTTTGATTTATTGTTGTTGACTTTGTGATCTCCCCGAAAACTGTGTTCCATAACACTAGAAAATTCAATTTAAACAACGTTCCACCCTTTGGTTGTTGTCTAACAACCGGTGTTACCATCGCAACACTCACGTTCTTTTTCTAAAAATTGACTCTTAAACTCATCTATTGTAGTGTCCGAACCTTTCCTTGCCCTATTTTTCTCAAGAACCTGTTTCTTCCCCATTGGTATCCCAAAAGCTTCATGCACCAATTCAGGTGTGATCTTGATTTTCCAATTTCCTGCATTTAGTTCGTTCCTTCCCTCGTCATAGTTGACTAGCAACCAGTAACCCAAGCTTGTTGATATGTGTTCAATTTTAATGTCCAATACAGATCCGAACCCCATCTTTCTAACTTCTTCCTTTTGTTCATCAGTATAGTCTTTGATGCTATCAATAAATTCAGAAGGAGAGCATCTAATTTTTAACTTCTTCCCCATGTATTGGACAAACTCTCTTTCCTGTATTTTCTTCACCTTCTTCTTCGGTTCATCTATCTTCACCTTTTTATGTGGCCTCTGAAAATCTTCATCAGATGAACTCGATGGAGATTCAACAGGTTGTTTTTGTTTCTTCAACTGCTGCTTCATCTTTTTAATATCAACTTCCAACTTCTTAGCAGCTTCTTTGTTCTTCTTTTCAACCCCCTCTTTAATTTTAATCAAATTTTTCAGTGGTTGATAATCGAAATCATCATCATCTGATTCTACATTTGGCTCTGCACAAACATTTAACATATCAGTGATTTAAACGCACTAACAAACTACTACAAACGCACCTACTAATTCTAACATAACATTCTCAGACGCACTAATAAGATAATACAGATGCACTAATCAAATTTAAATAAACATTATTCAGACGCACTAATATGATTTACAGTCAATACAAACGCACTCACACATCAGATTTAGACTGTAAATTTGATATGTTATATAACAACTGAATGTAATCAAGCAAGTATTATAAACATGCAAATAACCTAGTTGCGTCTCATCAAAAATTAAGTGCTATTTTGTTTTGTTGAATCAACTATACCTTTACTCTGTTTTGACTTTGGTTTGCTATGTTTATCTTCTCTTCTTCTTCGTTCTTCCTTGTCTGATTCCATTTAAATTTTTTTTATCAGAAACGAGAATGAAAAAATGACAGAAATAAGTGATAATCTAATGATAAAACGCACCTGAATGTTTTGAAGACATTATGCTCTATTTTTTGTTGTTTCTTCGTCAATCTGGGTGTTTGATTTGTGTGTGTGTTTTTGATTTGATGTTGGATGTGTAAGAAACCCTAATTAAATGAGGTTTGATGATCTGTGTTTATGATTTTAGTGATAATCGTCGTTGATTTTTGAATTCGCGGTTTTATTTCTGTATTTTTTAAAACGCGTTTAAATGTTCTAATGACTAATTTACCTCTGGTTAAATTTAAACGCCTATAGTTATTTGATCTCATCACTTTGAAATCTAATGATCCAGATTGCTTCTTATGCTTCTTATTTTTAAACTTTATACAATATCACTTCTTCTCTAAGGGTGTGTGTAGTGGGCATCGTTACCGGGCGTTTTAGCCCCTATAGCGCCGGGGAACACCGCCCCCCAGGCGCTATAGGGTGTTATAAGTGGGAAAAGTTATTGCCATAACAGGCGTTGTGCATGCATTGGAAAGAGAGCATGTTGAATGCTTTGACCGGCCGTTTGGGATCGAGATTAATTAAAAAAAAAAACTTAATTTTTGTTATAAATACACATACAATCTTCACATACAAACACAAACACAAACACACACACAATATTTGAGAGCATACCACTACACACACACACTTGAGCATATCATGAATCCTTTCGGTCGAGGTTTCGGGTTTGGTTCCCAAACCAGTGGCGACAACACCCGACCTATAGCTCCGGGTTCAGGTTCAAACACGCAAAGTTTCACGAACCTGTTAAACCAACCGTATAGTTGGGACCCGAACATGTATAACGTTAACATGGGAGGGAGTTTTGGGATGCCCATGGGAGGTGGGTTTGGCCAAACACAAGTGTATGGGACATCCCAAATGTTCGGCTCTTCAAATGCTTGGCAAGAGTCGGTTCCGGAGACACAAGGCCCGGTTGCAGAGGAAGAGCCCGTGCGAGGCAAGGCAACCGGCCGACGGCACACAAGAAAAGAGACGGGCGGTCGTGCCAAAAAAAAAAACGTTATACCATGGACCGACCACGAGTTGTACTCGTTAACCCGAGCGTGGGTTGACGTGTCGGAGGATCCTGAAGTCGGTAAGATATATATTTTTTTGGTTATGTTATATTTTATTACATATAGTTTTTTAAACGGGTACTTATTTATATTATTGGTTTGTTTTTTCAGCCAACTACCAATCCAAAGGCGATTTTTGGAAAAGAGTACGGGCAATATTTTTTGATCTGTCTGGTAAAGGAGAGGGCTACCGGGAGAACGATTCGATATCCGGCAAGTGGACCGATATCAACAAAAAATGCACAAACTTTCAAGGCATTTGCTGAAATGAACCAGCGGCTCCAAGACTTACGCGACATCGAGGCTCAGCGTATCCAAGAAAACCGAGAGGTGGTTAACATCATGAGGGAATGACAGTTTGAACGCGACTTTGCTTTTTACACGGCAAATCACGACCACCTAGAGGGCAAAGCGTTGGAAATGTGTTTGAACCGAAAGGCCAAAATCAAAAAAAAATATAACCTTTGAGTATTTTTATCTTTTATTTAGGGTTTGTAATTTTTTTTGTTTTAGTATTTGTAATTTTTTGTTTTAGTATTTGTAATTTTTTTATATTTAATGAAATATTATTAAGTATTAAATATTCTTATTTAAATAAAAAACAATAATTAACCAATCATTTATAACCCCCTCATAACCCCCTTCCCACTACACCCTCTTTTTCCATAACCCCACGTAACACCCTTTCTATTACTTTTTAATATTTTAATCCCATAACCCCACCACTGCCCTAACAATAATAGTGGTACAAAAGTCACAAAAATCTGAGAGCACACAACATTCATCTGTATTATCATCACCGGCCCATCGGAGACACCACAGCGCCACCGTCTCCGCCACCGCCGTCGTACACCTCCGCTCCTCTGCTCTCTCTCTCTCTATATATATATAATATTATTTCCTAAAAACGAAGAAAAAAATATAAAATAGTAAGATAAGGGAGTGGTGAGGTGAGGTGCGGTGCGGTGAGGTATGTCAGACCTAGACCGGCAAATCGAGCAGTTAATGAACTGCGAGCCACTGAAGGAGTCAGAAGTCAAGGCTCTGTGCTTGAAAGCCATGGAAATCCTCGTCGAAGAAAGCAACGTTCAACGTGTCGATGCTCCTGTCACTGTATCTCTGCCTCTTTACTTTTCAACCTATTGTTTGCTTTCCATATTTATCTACACACAGTTTTCTATGCATTTTGTTATGTCTGATTTATGTTGCTAGTCGTTTTATTTGTCTATCTAGAGTTTGATTGTTAGGGTTTTATTAGCTGGAACCATGTTTTATATTATATACTGCATTTTGATATGGTGAAGTGGATGTGTTATGTATCGGATAAGATAACGGAGGGGAGGTTAAGATGGTATGGGCATGTTAGGAAGAGATAGGCAACGGCCACCGCAAGAACTGTAGGAATTTTTACTATAGAGGGGATGCGGAGTAGAGAGGCAGACCGAGACTGGCTTGGGAGGAGCGGATTAGGCCGTATTTGATAGACTTGCATCTAAGGACATTTTCGAGGATAGGAGTTGGTGGAGATGTAAGATTAAGGTTATGGACTTTTAGGAGGTTGGGATGGATTTTTTATTCTTACAACCTTAGGAGCTTAGTTTCTTAGCTTATTTTGGTGGCCTTTACATGTTAACATTTTATCGCTTGTCTGTTTGTCTATATAATGTGTTTATCAGTCCCTGTTATTTCTCTGATTTGCAGCTATTATTAGGTTATTGAGGACATTTTTAGTACTTTATGTTTTTCTGCGGTGTAGACTTTTCGAGTAGTTTTGTATATTTCGACTTTTGTATCTGAATGTGAATTTGGAGCCAGGGGTCTCAATGGAAGTATCCTTTATATTTTAGAGTGAAACAACTTTTTTTCTCAAAAGGCGTTTTAATTTGCTTATTTCTTAATTATTATTCTTGATAGACTAAAAGTTACAACTTCACCGCGGGGTAGTATAAGCTATTTTCAATAAGCTGATTATACGTAGGGGTCATTATCGGATTAGAAACCAAATAAACTGAAAAGCGAACCAAATAGTAAATAGTAATCCAGTTTTGGTCAGTAACCAAAACCAAATTGTTTTTTTTTCTGGTTTGCTTAACTGTAACCTGATTTAAATAGCTGCAAACAAGCACTTACTAGTGTGGGTGCCCCCACAAACACCTTAGGATCCATATTTGGAATGTCCACAAAAGATTCCCTACAACCATGGTTGAAAAATATATTAACGCGAATTTCTAGCTACAAGTATGTTTTAAATGCAAGGTTTAGTCTACGAAGATGAATGAGGTTGAAGAGACTGTTGTTGGAGTAGATGGGGCCATAGAGAAAGCTGTTGCTCAAGTCAAGCCTAATCACATGACCTAACATGCACTCGACCCCATTCCATAAGCAGCAATTTCCCGCACCATCTGATCTATTGAGATTCAATGAAGCAACCTTACTGATAGACTTGCATTCTTTGAATGGGAGAAGGTAGAAAGGGGGATTTGATCGTGGGAGGGTAAGAGATGTCGGGGGTTGGAGCGGTACAGGGGCATTCGACTGTAGGAGGGTACGAGATGTCGGGGATTGGAGCTGGAAAGGAGCATGTGACTTTAGGAGGGTAGGAGATGTCGTTGATCTGCGAAGGAATGGGGTATTCAACATTACAAGTCAACTCCCCTGAGATGGGTGACTTGTGATGTTGGATACTCCATTCCTGCGTAGACCAGCGACGTCTTCCTGCTCCAAGTAGTATGAACAGTTGAACCATATTTGGTAATTACTATACAGAGGAGTTACTATAGTATAAGTACTTATAACTAATGTCAAAAACACAAATAAAATGTTTGGTTCATACAGAAGAGTTACCTATTTGCCTAGCGTAGACTATGCCACACTCCAAAAAGAGGTAAAAAATAATGAGAGTGAAGTCACAAAGAAAGTATTTGTGCAAGCATTGAAGGGATAAGAAATAAGTTGCTGACATGGATCCAAAGATCAATGGCAGAATGCACAAGTTTTTGGAATTTGGGAAGTCATTGGTGGCCAGAGATTTTCTAGGTGAAGAACTGAAGATTGATTTAGGGCTACAGAGGAAATCACAGAATTATAGGGAGGATTTGGTTTTTATTGTATTCAATTGATAGGAATATTGTAACGAGATTATGAGAGTATATTAATATTATGCAGCCTGGGATTAGGATAGCTATGTATATTTAAATAGTTAGCAGGGTATGTTAGGTTTCTTCTAGGTTTCTTATTGATTTATTTTAAAGTCTAGTTAGGGTATGGCTATCTAAAAAGATAACATGACTTTCTATGCATAACATCACTTAAAGTAATTTTCTCTAATTTCTATGCTTCTTATGTGTAGTTTGCAAAAACACCCTTCTCCTTATTATACTATTATTTATCCCACCACGCATGTCTTTTAATCTAAGGTATTTCTAAATTCTAAAACTATAAAGCGTTTAGTTAAAAAAGTTATATTAAAAAACCCATCGTATTGTGCTCTTTAATTTGGGACCGGTCATGCTATAGTTTTTCTGAAACCTTTTTTAATGATTTGGTGGGTTTTTAATATTTTCTCAGTATCTTACGAACAGCATCATGATGGTGTTCACGAATATCGTCACGATAAAAAGAAGAAAATTGAATATTTATGTTTCGCGAAGAGCGTCATGATGGTGTTCACAAATAGCATCACCATATCAATCATCCAAAACCCTACAAACATCTTTAGTAATTTACTAAAACTCTAGAAACAACTTTAATATTTTTCCAAAAACAACAAAACCCAAATTTATAAAATAACAAGAACCCATAAAGAGGAAACTCAAGTTCACACACAAAAGCCATTGTGTGCATTGTGCATTCCATCTCCATGAAAGAAGCCATTAATATGCCTTGAGTGACTAGATCATGATAAAGAGGAAACTCAAGTTCTTAAATCATACACATGAATCTTTCTTTGTTATGATTCCAAACCAATAAACATTTAAAAGCCACTCACCTTTGATGGATCAGTTCAACTATCAAAGGGCATTAATGGTGCAAAATTCTGTCTTGGTGCATGGAGAGATCTGGTTTGAACGAGAATAGAAGAAAGGATCTGGAGAAGGGTTGTGAAATGGGCGAATCCAATGCTTCCGTTCCGTATTCTCTTGACATCACGACACGGACCAAAGGCGACGTTTGATTAAGATTTCTTTATAAAATGGAGATGATTACTTAAGTGAGGTACTGAGGTTAGATGTGATTTATAGGTTATAAAATATAAAGAGGAATCAGGAATAGAAAGTCAAGGTTTCCTCTAAAAATAGATTTTATGCTCTAAGTTAATAATAGAAATTAATACCGACCAAAAAGTGATTGCGAGTTTCTGCTTACATTATAAATTTCCTGTCATGATCAAAATTTCAAGCTGTACATTACCAGGCGATACATGTGTGCAGTTCAGCTTATTCTTATTAGTAACCATACTCTATTTTAGACATTTTCTCTCATGAATAGGTTATATGTAAATGCACGAGCATACTCTCTTTTACAAAACTGTGGCACTTCAAACTTGACTTTATACCCTTGCCCCTTGGCTGGTTTAGATTAATTCTAGTCCAGAACTTCAAACCACAAACCAGTGTGTTTTTTCAATATGCAATTTGAGAGAATCAAGTAGTAATATGATAGTCACCTAGAAATTGTTTTTAAGTTACATAACTCACTTGCTATTATGCTGGTGTAAGCTTGTTGCCTTGCCTATATAAAAGTTCTCTCTCAGGATTCCTTTTAGTAATTTTAATTTTGTAATTCCTGGTATTCTTTTCTGCTGTATAGATATGTGGCGACATCCATGGGCAGTTTTATGACATGAAAGAACTATTTAAAGTAGGTGGTGATTGCCCAAAGACTAACTACTTGTTTCTTGGAGATTTTGTGGATAGAGGGTTCTACTCTGTAGAGACCTTTTTGCTTTTACTTGCCCTAAAGGTAAATTTTGTATATTAATAAAGTCAAATGCTTGTTACATACTTACATAGTATCTTTTCGTAAAAAAAAATATATAGATGTATGGGTGGTATGTAGTTTCGTGTATTGTTTTGTAATTTTGTTAGTTATCTAATCATTTGTTGCAGGCTAGTTATAATTTATATCATAGTGTTTCACATTCACCTCTTATTCCTCTACAATAACTTCAAAATACTGTTCTCAAGTTGAGCAAGTCTGGAACGGTCATATTACATAATATGTTGACATTACAATTACATACCCAATTTATTTTATAATAGAACACCCTTTCTGTTTTTATATTTAAAAGAAGAATACGTTAAACATAGCCCTTAAGGCGGTTGCTGGTTGGTGGTGATTGGAGCTATCTTTGAATATTAGTATGTTTTTTTGAGTAATTAAATAAAAAAGGTATTTGTTGGCTATTGTTATCAAAACCCTAATAGTTTTTGGCTTACTTAATATTGGTAGTGGAGCAACGTTTCAGTACTGATCTATTTATACTGTAGGATTGCAGTTATTATTTCAAAACTGTATATTTTTTTCTTTCTTTTATCCGTTCTCTCTCTAATAAAGCATTGCTGCAATCAGGTGAGGTATCCTGATCGGATAACACTGATTAGGGGTAACCATGAGAGCCGTCAGATAACACAGGTATCCTATTGTAAATGATTGATGGATTAATATATTGATTTTTGAGAGGGTATTACAATTCCACATGCTAGGTATATGGATTCTATGATGAGTGCCTGAGGAAGTATGGTTCTGTCAATGTCTGGAGATATTGTACCGATATATTTGATTACCTAAGGTTTGCTAATTTCTTTTAAATGGTTTTGCTTGATATTTGCCTTTGTCTTTGACTATCAAGTATCAACTGAAGAATACTTTTTATCTAGGTTAGAAAGTTAAGATTTGTATCTAAGATTGGATACGGGGTTTAATTTGATTTTTGTTAGGGCTTGTTTTCATTATCAATTATGAATTCTGAGTTAAGGATATACAACATAAGTTGTGTAGGGGGTGGTAGTTATGTCAACGGTTGTGCTGGCGTGGCATAATTTCATAAGTAACCAGTGTATTACGTGTTATAACAAAAATGGTAAAAATAATGAGCCAAGTTTCTTAAATAAAACAATTTAGGAAGTTGTAAGCACTTGAGAGTTTTAAATTGATTCTCGTATTATTTCAGCTAAATCTGCTAGTTACTTAGTTATACGCATTTGTGCCATTATAAATAAAAATTTAACCAGAATTTACCATTTTTCACAAAAAGTAATTGGAATTGCCACACCTAGCCTCTACTGCAGTGGCATAAATATCTCTTTTTACCATAAAGTTTTATCTTTAAAGACATTGCCAGGTGTCACAACCTGCAAATTCTCACACTTGTTGCTTCAAATCGTCTATACACCTTTTTTGGATAGTTTATTTCACGTGCATCATTTTAATTTTAACATTTTTACAGCTTGTCTGCTCTCATTGAGAACAAAATATTTTCAGTTCATGGCGGTCTCTCTCCTAACATCAACACATTAGATCAGGTTTGAAAAAAACTAGTTCTGTATCCTTTGAAACATTTTGTTTTTAGTCCTTTTACTCTAATTTAAGTCTAGCGTTTCACACACACACACACATATACCCTTTCAAAGCATTAAAAATACCATATTTACCCATTCCCTTATTAATTAATTACACACAATACTTATAACAGTCCGCTTCATTGAATAAGCAAAGATGACTTTTTAGAAGAATTGTGGTAATAAGGATGTTTTTCACTTTGTTTATTCAGTTAAATGAATTATTATGTTATACGTAACTAATTTTATTTATTGTCTATGAACTGGGTAAATATGATATTGTTAGTGTTTTAAGAGGGTAAACCTAATATTTTGAAATTTCGAATGATATATATGAAAGTTTTAACATTTTGGAAGGATATATATAAAATTAATATATTTATTAATAACAAAGTGATTTTTCAGATTCGGACGATTGACCGAAAGCAAGAAGTACCTCATGATGGTGCCATGTGTGATCTTTTGTGGTCTGATCCAGAGGACATTGTAGACGGTTGGGGTTTGAGTCCCCGTGGTGCTGGTTTTTTGTTTGGTGGCAGTGTCGTTACATCTTTTAATCACACTAATAACATTGATTATATTTGCCGTGCACACCAATTGGTAATGGAAGGTTTTAAATGGATGTTCAATAACCAAATAGTGACAGTCTGGTCAGCTCCAAATTACTGTTACAGGTGAATTCATGAATTCAAGCTTATTGCTCCTGTTTTTTTGTATGATTAGTAATTGTTTTTCCTAATTAAATATAGGTGAGAATATGGCCAGGCCGGGTGGGTTGGGCGACTAGCCAAAGCGGGTCATCCTGTGGTGCTGGTCAAAACTGACTGGGCCAGATTACAACTTTACACACACTTCTTGTGTTCTTTTATAAGAGAAAGTAATTTGGTAGTTGGTAGTTATGATTTACCAAACCTGATTTTTCACAATACTAATTTAAGCTCTTGAAGAAACAATTTATGAGATTGTATACATTATAATTGGACTTTGGGTAACTTTCAACCCGTTCATCCTTCCCTCTTAGCTACATGTTTATTGTTTGTTCCGTTTGGTCGTTGTGCATTTGTACCTTTTTTGTACACATGAGCCATATAAAAAGATGGCTTTGTGTACTGTTTAGGCAGTTTGTAATTAGTATTCAACATTTTTATACATGTTTGTATAAAATTATTATCTTTCTCAACTGGTTTTTTATGTACAAAATGACCGATTGGGACACAAAGTACGTACTAATGACTCAATGTACAAAAAAGTGCAATGGTTAAAATGGGGCAAATGAAAAAGTGGGTTGGTATTTTATGCAAAAAAACCCTTTAATCTTTGGCCCTTTTGAGATAAAAGACAAACCAAATGGTCCCATTCATAAGCAAATGGGTTGAAATTACCGCTCTAATTAAGTTCCTTTGAATTGCACTTCAGGTGTGGTAATGTAGCTGCTATTCTTGAGCTTGATGAGAATCTTAATAAACAGTTTCGAGTATTTAAAGCAGCTCCACAGGTTTGTTGCTAAGATCCATTCCTGCTTTATAAATTGCAATTTGGGTAACTTGAGATCCCATGACTCAGGTCCGTAAACAGTGAGGTGGGCTTGGGTACTTGGCTGGCACAACTCGAAAAAACTCGGGGCCTGGCTGACCTTGCCTAATGCTCAAGCTTTGGCTCGGCTTGTATAAACTTGCATAAGCTTGAGTGTTGGCTTTGCTTGTAGGGCCCTGCGCGGTTTAGATTATGAAATGTAATTCAGTTCGGTTCAGCTTTAGGTTTAATCGGTTTGAAACTGAACATTGAACACCCCTACTTAAGAACAGTGTTGTAGAATTCGCTAGGCGCTAGTAGGCCGGTGGGGTACCGACTAGGGATTAATCGGGATTAATCAGGATTAATCGGATTGGATTTTTATATATATTTTTCCAAATTTATGCATATAAAATGCTAATTTTATGCCTTATATGTATAAATTTAGAAGTTTAGGGGCCAAATATAAACTAGAGAATATGGAAGAGGGGTTAAATATTAAAATACCTAAACTTAAATAACCCAAATCACCTCCATCGTTTACCATATCCCGTTTTTTCCTCTCCGTTCCTTCTTTCATCGTAAGGAACCATCACACGCAACTAGGGTTCATGGAGTTTTATCGATTTTGCTTCTAAAACATGGAGTATCATTCAATTTTGAGTTAAGAACTTGTTTTATTTGATCGATTTGCTCCAGTTTTGACCTGTTTGAATTCATTTTTAACCATTTGAGTTTTTTTATGTCCGACTAGGACCAATTTGGTCAGATTAATCGGTGATTAATCGCGCACTGATTAATTGAGTGATTAGCCCAAAATTAATCAGTAAAGTGAGGACTAGTGATTAATCACCGATTAGTCGGTTATTAATCAGGATTTTTACAACCTTGCTTAAGAATGTAATGTTCTCGAAGATGAACTAATTAGGCTATGTTAACTGTAGGATTCAAGAGGGGCTCCAGCTAAAAAACCACCACCAGACTACTTTCTATGATCATGGATTCCATGAATTTACTAGGGAGATGATTGTATACTTTACGTTGAAGATAAGATTGGTCACGACACTGAAAATTCAATTAGCCGGTCTCACCATTGTCTCATGTTTTGGCGGCTAAAGTGGGTGCACTACTGAATCGCCAGTTCATTATGGTTGTTTTGAGCGGCTATTATCCTTCGGTTCCATTTCCATCGTCGTGGGGTATATCTCACGAGTGTTGGATTGTGTTTTGTAAAGATTATTTTTTGTATGTACACAAGTTATAGTTACACCAGCAACTGCCAAAAACCACCATTCCTGTTCGATTTGGTTGTGCGACGAACTTTGAATATTGGATATTAAGAAATTGTTCTTTGATCTTTTCAGTTGTATGTTATGATTGTTATTAGTGTGATCTACTTTTTGAACTTGTTTATGAGAAATATTATAACATTCAGTCATTTGCAGGTTTTGCAGAAGTCCGCTATATGTGTTGGTGGACTTAACATAGTTTGCCAAACAAAATGGTGGACTTGTCTGCTCTACATCGTAGGGTAGCGGACGTAACTATATTCTGCAACATTGGAAGTTAGACTTCAAAGTCCATACGCGGTGGCAGACTCTACTCTAGTCCACAATGACGACCCACGAACTTGGGATGTCCACCATAGCGGGCTTCACTCTGGCAGTGCGTGGGAGATCAGGGTCTGCAGATGTGTTGTCCAATCAACTGAAATTTTCTGAATTTTTGGTAGGGTGCATGGTTTGGACTTCACCCATCTTAAACTCAGGATATTATCACTTCAACTAGGAGAATGGTGTAGGTTTTGGAATACTCACCTATTAACCTGTGAGTCTGTGACAATCACCTCAAACCCATTTATTAACCAAAAACTTCAACCAAAGTTCAAAAATTATAATTTTTTTTTTTGAAATAATTGCCAATTCTCATTATATAATAACCAAGTTACATCTGGATAATGGGTAAGCGAGCAACAAGCTGCGCCGCTATCCCTTTTTGAATCGCAAAGCCTATTCTACTAAATACAAACCCTTGGTTCCTCGGGCTTTGCGAGTCACTGTGGACCACCTTCTGCACCCGCTTCAAAAAGCGAACTGCTTAGGGGCAAGGGATCCAAAAGTGTCGAAGGCAAACGGAATGAACAAATGTTGATTCTCTATACACGCTGCCTCGTGTGCCTCGTGCTTAGCAACCTTCCTAATTATAAATTGTAGCAACCTTCCTAATTATAAATTGAAATACAAAATATACAATTGGAACTTAATTGGAACTTAGCTTAGGTATTTTTATAAGATAATTAAGATTACATATGCTGGTTAAACTACCAACGTAGGATCCCTTTTAATAAGATATTTCTTGATGAAAAATAAAAAATAAAAAATTACTTTAAACTAAGTTTAATTCTTCATCAAAATAGTATAAGGAACCTAAATCAAGATCATTTTGTTACTAACATATTTTTATCTTAGTAGAATACCTCTATATGGTTAGCGTAAAACATAAACCTATTACATAGAGTTAATATTAGAAGTTCGGTTTGGTTTCGGTTATATCGGTTAACCAAAGCTTTATAACCATAACCGCTAGGTTGGTTTAAAGAAATTTCATAACATGACCATTTACTATGTTGGTTTTCGGTTAAAAGTGGTTCGATTATTCAGTTATGGTTCGATTATCGGTTACGGATGCTAATTTGTTCACCCCTAGTTTTAGATAACATGTGTTATTTTGACATATCTTTTTTTTTTTTTTGAAATATACTTAACTCAAGGTTGGTAGTTAAATATTTAGATTCATTGATTCATTCTAAAAAAAAAAAATTAAAATATATATGATGCAAGATTATCTACTAATTTGAATTGAAGACTATTTTTATCTATTGTTAGAATTCTATAGTTTTATCTTATTTGGTTTCTCTAGGATAGTTATGATTCTTACAATAATGGGATCTAGGGTTTATTGTTTACTTAGTTTTTGATTGAGTTTTAATTGAAAAGAACTTGTTCTTAAACTTTTTGGTTTCTTTTGAGACGTGTGATTATCAATTGCTTATTGAGCTATTTGATCGCTTCCGAAACTGCATTAATATAAAATAAGTGAGAATCGGATGTGAGAAGTTTTTTTTTTAAATAAACAAAGTTTAGAGAAAAATGTGTTTTTTAGTTACATTATACAAATTACACTAGGGATGAGAATTTTTCCCGAATGTCTGTATCGATACCCTACCGATTTTGACCATTCAGTATATGTGTACCAAGTTTTAAGCATTTTGGCATGGCATTCAATACTTTCGGTATCGATAGCAGTACTTTTTCGATAAAAATGGTATTGGTACCAAGTTCGATATTATGCTTTATTTTCACATTGTAGTACTATGGTTTTGGTATTGTGGTTTCTTGAATTGGTATCTATATCTTTTTGGTGCCACTGAGGCTTTGGCCAAGTGGTGTCGGGATGAGGGTGTATAAGGTGAGATCAGAAGTTTGAATTCTCCACATATGATAAGGGTGAATATTAGGAGAATATTAGGTGAGGATGTAGTTAGCCATTCAAAAAAAAATCTATATCTTATTGATACTCATACCATTGTAGCCTATTTGATACCTATAAAGATACTAATACCAAGATCAATGGATGGCTCGGAAAATCTATACATATAATAAACCAAAGCCATTTTAATGACATGGCACTCAAAGAGGGTATTATCTTCATTGAGTGTGTCATGTGTCATCCTATGTGGCAAGAGCTTTATTTTAGGAAAATAATAATTTAAAATTTAAAAACAGAATTAGATTTTTATCTCTAATGTTTTCTCCCATAACTTTTAAAACGTTAGTATCTTTTATATACGAGATTTTTTAAAGAAAAAAATTACACCAAATTAACGAGTGTTTTATTATCTTTCCAACGGGTACCATAGTGCTATATAAAAAAACGGAGAAAAAAACGACTATTTTTTTGTGTGGTTTTGTTCATAGAGGAAAAAAACACAAAATGTTCAGGTTATTTATTAATTATGTATATGCAAGTCATTAGTTATGTTCAAACCAATAAATATGATTTTTATTTACAACATGTGTTAGCATTGGAGTTGTACATTGTTTTAGGTTAGGTTTTAATATTAGAGTTATACAGTGTTTAAGGTTATGCACTAACATTGAAGATACATTGGTAATTGCTATGTTTTCTTTTTCTACCATATTCTGAAATAGCTCAAATCTCATTGTATGCAGTTAAAGATCTTTGACTGAATGTATTGGTGCTAAACAATCTTTGTCCCCTTAAAGTGCTTGGGATCTTAATATTCTGTTTTAGGTGTTGATGTTGTAAGGTGAAATGGATCTTTTGGTATATATTTTTTTTAAAAGTATCTAATGTAAGTTGATACATAGATGCCATTTTTATAGTTTAGATACTTATAATTTTATTCACTTTACTTAGATTTCTCAACCCGGGACGCTCCCGGGGTATAAGCTAGTATCTTTTATATACGAGATTTTTTTACAGAAAAAAATTACACCAAGTTAACGAGCGTTTTATTATCTTTACAACGAGTACCATAGTGCTATATAAAAAACGACTGTTTTTTGTAACCCAACAGGTATTGTGTCATGTTTGGAATTAGTTTAAAAAAATTGTGGGTTTGGGTCGGACCTGAGATTAGGTGATACCCGACCCAATTACTCTTTTTTTTTATATTAGAATATGATAACTTATGGCAGAAATTTGTTTAAAATAATAATAATAATAATAATAATAATAATAATAATAATAATATTCATTAATCATATATTGGCAAGTTGATACATAGATGTCATTTTTATAGTTTAGATACTTCTAATTTTATTCACTTTACTTAGATTTCTCAACCTGGGACGCTCCCGGGGTATAAGCTAGTAATAAAATAAAGTGGTACTAAACCGGGTGCCGTATCAAAATCCAGCATTGATACTCATGCCAATACATTCAACACAGTATTTGATATCCGGCTTTGTTCAAATTCAATACGTATATTTTCAGAATCAGTACCATTACCACTACTAATACCAATACCAATACCAATACCAATACCAATACCAATACCAATACGAGTACACACTCAAGATGAGAATATTAATCTTAGTAAATTTAGGGGCTGTTTGGTTGATTAAGTGCTGAATCATTAAGATGGTCTGAATGGTTAAAAGGTTCTGAATGGTTAAGAGCTGAATCATTCAGCATCCCTTATTAGCTTAATGGTTGTTGAAACAAACAGTTTAAATGCTGAATCATCCAAACCAGAATGATTAAAAGGCTGATTAAGAGGCTACCAAACAGCCACTTGGTGAGATGAAAGCACCCTTTTTCTTTTCACACGTGCTGTTGATGATCATCAATCAAGTCAACAGTATGATCTCAAAGCTAGCTATGTAACGTAATCCCTTCACTTACGTAATCATCCTCAAATCACCCACCTCAATTTCTTCAAATCAAACCACCAAAACATGTTAATCTAATCATGGGTCGTCAAACAATCACCTTCATCTCCCCAACCCTTCTCTTCTTAACAATAATAATATCCTCACCTACCCACGTCAATTCAACTAAATCTGTTAACTCAAACACTTCAGCATCAAATGGGTTCATATCTTTCGGAATTTCCCAACTGGGTCTTGAATTTGCAAAAGATTTGATGATAAACACTGCACTTTCGTCTCTGATTCCTCTTCAACTGCCTGAAATAGAGCAGAAGATACAAATCCCACTTGTGGGTAAGGTTCGTATGGTTCTTTCGGATATTGTTATATCTCAGGTTAATGTTTCTCATTCGGTTGTTCAACCTGGAGAGATTGGGGTTGTGATAGTTGCTTCTGGTGCTATGGTGTGTTGAGGTTTGATTGGAGTTATGAGTATAGTACTTGGTTGTTTGAGGTTACTGATAGTGGGGTGGCTTCTGTTAAGGTAATTTCTTTATTTGGGACTTTCTTTCTTTATTTGTTTTAATAAAGTTTATATTTTTATGTGAAGTTACATGAGGTATTTGTGTATATAGTTTTTTTTTTTTTTTTTTTTTTTTTTTTTTTTTTTTTTTGGGAGTGTATGCAAAAGGGTTAGTGCTACCTTTTCTTGTCTTTGCCTTTTTTTAGCTTTATTAGGGAGGGTTTGATTTTATCGTAGCGTGGTTTTAGGAGCTTAGACTTTTTTTTACACTGGTAGGAGGTCTGTAAGGGTGACTTGTATTTTGGGATGGGTTATGTTGTTTTGATGACATGTATACCTTTGTTTTACTACATGATGTTTTCAATGTTTCACTAAATTCAGTAGCGCTGTATTAGTTTTTTTTAGTGTTGTTTGCGTGTCGTTTGTGTGTTGTCGAGCCGGGGGTCTCTCTGGAAGCAGCCTTTCTATCGGCAAGGATAGGAGTAAAGTTTGCCTACATCTCACCCTCCCCAAACCCTACTCTTAGTTGTTTGCTAATTGTGGGATTTATTGGGTAAGGTGGTTGTAGTTATTGTAGTGCTAGTACGTTATTGCTTGGTTGTGTGTCTATATGATTATCGGCCGTTGTGTGTCTATATGATATGTAGTATGTAAGTATTTTTCTTAGCTTTCTATGTATGGTTATGACTTTGGAGCTTGGGGGTCTCACCGGAAGCAGTCTTTCTGCTTCTTGGGGGTAGAAGTAAGGCTTGCCTATATCCCACCCTCCCCAGACCCCACCGATAGCTTTGATATGAGTGAGATTCTACTAGGTATGTTGATGTTGATCACTGTATGTTAGCGGTAGTTTACTACCTTCATTATTAGTACTATTGTTGTGGTTGTTGCTTTGATAATCTTAGCTATATATATGTCATCTAGATTGCTATTTTGTACATGAAATTTTTTTTTTTTTTTTTTTGGAGCATGGGTCTCAGTGGGAGCAAGAGCATCTGTTTAGGATAGAGGAAAGGTTTTCTCTTATTCTACCTTTCCTGGACCCTATCAATAATTTGCTCTAAGTAGGATTATACAGGGCATGCTTGATATTCATGTTTCTTTGGGATACGTTCTTATGTTATTGGTTTGTTTGATCTTGTTTTGATTAAATATCCTAAAAATGTAACGAAAGTGGAATGAAATTGATTTGTGAGTTTGATGTTATCCACATAATGTATACCAGCGCAAGTTGCAGTAAATAGTAGGGGTGTTTGGATGAAGAAAAGTGTTTATCGTTATCTATTTGTTTTAGGGCAAAATAAGTTGTTTTCATTACTCATGTTGAAATTGCTTATTTTAAACCAATAATATATGTTGGATTCAAATTTACAAGTGTGAGTTTAGGGTGAAGTAGGTTGCTTATGATAATGTGGTTTTCTATATCTGCTTATAGCCTTATAAGCATAAGTTGTTTAAATGAGCAATCCCAAAAAATCCTCATTTTTGTTCAAAGGACTTCAAGGGATTACCTATATGCGTGCTTTTGTACCGTCTGGGTCATCATGTGGACTTGCTGTAAAAGTTTTATTCTGGTCGGGTCGTCACTAAAATACCTTGTCAACCATACAAGACAACAATTTCTTATCAATTAAAATGTACAAAAAAAGTACATTACTAACATGCCACAAAGGCGAGAGCACGTTGTATTTTATGCAAATATATATATATATATATATATATATATATATATATATATTGTAAAATGATATTGCTTATTGATTAGTGCGAGATGAGGATGTCTTGCTTAATAAAACTTTCTTTTGATATAATTTGTTTGTGTAGTTTCTTCCCTTTTATCTACGCCACCTTTTTTTCTTCTTATTTTAGTGGGAAGCTAACGAATGCTTAATATCCTAAGGTTGAAGGTATGGAGATTGGGATGACTCTTGGTTTATATAGTCAACAAGGGACTCTTAGGCTTTCTCCCGTCGACTGTGGATGTTATGTTGATTATATCTCCATAAAGTTAGATGGAGGAGCATCTTGGCTTTATCAAGGGTATACTTTTGGGCCTTCGGTTTGTTTCTTTGTTTTCAAAATCATTATTGAGCTGATTGTTTTTTTTCCCATCAGGATAGTTGATTTTTTTGAAGACGATATAATATCTGCAATTGAAGATACTATTACCAACAAAGTTACTGAAGCGGTGAATAAACTTGATTCAAAATTTCAATCATTTCCAAAAGAAATCACTTTTGGTGAAGTTGCCACTTTAAATGTTACCATCACTGACGGTCCTATTATAAGTAGTAACTCTGTTGTTATTGGTATCGACGGGCTATTTACGCAAATTGATAGTGAAGTAACTTCTGGTAGTTATGGGAAAAAATTATTATCAGCGAGTTCTTGTAATAGCGCAGAAAACATGGTTGCAATTTCAGTTCATGAAAATGTTCTCAACTCAGCATCATTGGTATACTTTAATGTAAGTTCTTGCTAACTCAAACTTCAAAGGGATATGCATACGCATTCCTTGTATAAGTGACAGTTTTGACCTGTTTACTTATGATTGGGGAATGCTTGATTTCTTGGTTTGCGTTTTATCTCAAAGGGTCAAGTAAATATAGCTAAAAGGGGAGTGGGTCAAATGGGTTAGAAGTTTGTTGAATTCTATTTTTAATGTTTCTAACCTCCTTAATTTTTATATTCAAGTATATGGATTATCATTGTAATAAATTTGTTTATCGTAATTCATATTCAACACATTAATTGCTTATAAAATGGACAATAAGTATTAACGGGTCAATTATCAACCCGTTACCCAAGCACACATTGGATCAGAACGGATAATTTTATTCGGGTTGAAGTGAAACAGATTGGGTCAAGAATCATGTCCAAAGCGCTCTTAAATTTGAGTTTTTCGGTTTTCTTTTATACACAGTTAGTGTCCCAAATATGATTACCAATATTTTTATCATTACAATAAAAACAAAAATAAACTAATAAAAAACTAGCTCTTTGAATACAATGAGATTTAAGAGGTTTTATGCATCACTTCAGACGACTTTCAACCCATATGACAGTTTTTACTAAAGGGCTTCTAGCCTAGAGGTTTCAAGGTGTGTTGAAATAAAAGGTGTTCCTCCTCAAGTTTTTTTTTTTTTTTTTTTTTTTGGAACGATTCCTCCTCAAGTGGTTGAGAGTCCTAGTCCCATAGTGGACATTTGTGTAGATTTAGGAGTAGGTTTAGAGGCTGTGTGAGTTGGCCGTTTAAAAAAATGTCAGCTTTCCTTTTTAGCTAATACCTGTATTTTACATATTTGACCCGTTAAAGATAAAATTTCTAAGCGAATAAATGGGTTGAACCTGAAAACAAATGCGTAACTATTGCTTCAAATTTTCCTAAAACATGTAACTGCAAATTTAATTCATTGAGTGAATAAAATATTTGTTTTCTACATTACTAACATCAACTTTATTGAATGTGTATGTAATTTTTTCTTTGAATACTTATGTTACTCACTTGTATTTTCTTTCTTGTTTCAGACACATAACATGTATTGGATTGTTGATAACTTACGGATCAGAAGCTAATGAACACTGCTGGATGGAGATTTATAATCCCAAAGTTGTATAAGGAATTCCCAAATGATGAAATGAACTTAAATATTACGGTGTTATCACCTCCAATCATAAAGGTTGAGAATGAGGGCATTGTTGCTACCGTGAATTCTGACGTCGTCATTAATGTTATGGATGCTGGTGAAGTTATTCGGTTGCATGCATCTCAATGGTATGTTACCATGAATACTCAAGAACATTAATTAGTATTGCCATTTGTGATATTGTTAGGTTAGTTGTAATATTGTATAGTATTACACTCGATACCCTACTTGACTAACAAAATGCGCTGTGAGGTTGGTTCGGTAACAGATTGAGGCCATAGCTTGCAAAAATTATATTATTTCCAATAGTTATGTCGTATAAAACTTTAGGAGGTTTTATGCATACTTTGGTTGACTTTCGGCCCATTTGATATGTTTTCCTTTTTAAGCTACAATTTTAATTTTGCCTGTTTTTCCTGTCAAGAGCAGTGTTGTAAAAGGCGGGCTAGGCGGTCGCCTAGGCGCCGCCTAGTCCCTAGTCGGCCACCAATATAGGAATAAGCCCCTAGGCGGAGATCTGGGCGTTTTGGCCATTAGGCGGTGGTTTTTATTTTTATTTTTTTAAATTTCTAAGTATTATGTGTATATATCTCAACATATTTTCAAAAAACACCTAAATTTGTGTGTATATATATAAAATACGTATAAAAATACCAAAACGCCTAATTTCGCCTAGTCCCTAGGCTGGACCTCACCGCCCGCCTAGCGCCTAGCGCCTTCTGCAACATTGGTCAAGAGTTAAAGAAGTAATGAGTAATCTGCTTGATTGAGAGAGTAGTATTTGGCCTCACTTACACCCACTAAGCTTGTACCCATAAGACATAAATCACTTACTTCTTTGGGAACATAAAGAGAGTAACAATCTACATGTTGACAAAAGGTTAAAAAGGTAAATTACCTATATAACAGTTTCGACTTATTGACCAACTTTTTCAGGAGATTGAAGCTTCCGGATTTGCAGGAATCTCATTGAACACTATTGCTGGTGGTATAAGCTTAAGCAAACTCACAATGTCTTTAAAATGGAGTAAAATCGGCACCCTTCACATGGTTCTTGTTCAGGTACACACATCTTCATTCATTAGCTATATAGGTTAAACGGGATACCAAAATCGATATTTAAAAAGAAATACATTTTGACTGTTAAGGTGAAATCGGTTTGTATATCTTTTAATTTTGACACTTACATTAAAATGCTAACTATGCATGTGGGTATTACTGTATTAGTAATGATCATATTATTCAATGATAACGGGCCAAATGGGTTAAAAACTTAGGTAAAAATGGAATGGCTTGAACGGGTTTAAACAGGTCAAAAGTTCCTAATCTGTATTTTGTATTCAGATGCACAAATATTAGTTTAATTAAAAAATATTGTTGATTTGTTTCAGTTTCATTAATTTAGTTTTGGTAATTATATGTATTATTGTTACAAAATTAAAAGATGGAGAAAAACACGTTGGTAGGTTCGTCCAACCCAACACTTTTTTTGTATTTTGACCCACAGATGAAAGCTACCGTTTTGACCTCAACCATTTTGTCATGTTACAGACTTGGTTTTAAAAGCGAAAAAGCGCACAAAAGCGACAATGTCTAAAACTGAGGCGCCAAGCGCAAAAGCACACCGCTTTTTCGTACCTGAGGCGCAAATAATTATATAACTTTTTATATATTTCCTATAGGTTTCTAGCACCATTTACCCAATATTTTAAGACAAGTAAGCTTTATATATGTTTTAGAATGGAATTGTATACATGTACAACATGAAAATCATGTTGTACAACAAGCTAATGCACAAATAGTCAATTTTTTTTTTTTTTTGCCAAGAAATCGCGCTCTCGTGGGCTTTTTGAAAAAAGCACACCTTAAGCGACCAAAAGCGCAAGGGCTTGAGCCTTCAGCCTTGTTGAGCTTTACGACTAGGCGCCTAAGCCAAGGTTACAGATTATGACGTTTACTCATTTTACGGTTTTGACCTCAACCCATTATTTATAGAAGACAGTTACAACGTTTTCTAGTCATTGGGGGCGTTTAGAATTGCTTGTTAGAGTTGTTTCGAGGGTGTTTGGGATTGCTTTATTCCAATTGCTTATTGAGCAAATAAGCGGTTTTTATATAAGCAATCCCAAACAGTCTTCTTCAACCATCCTCGGATTTGACACGATTTTTAAAATTTTTGCAGTCTGTGATGTCAACGCTTATAAAATCAGTCATTGTACGGTTGTGAATTTACGTCTCAGAATAGGCTACACGTTACCTGATGTCTATGGCTACGGACTTCAAAACGCTTCAATCGTTTATGATGATGCGAAAATTATTGTTTGTAGCGATATTGCTCATCATGCATACGAGTACATTCCTCACCGTATTTTATCATGAGCAAATGTTGTATAATCGTATACATTTGCTTGTGTTTCTCATCCGGATGTCACGAGTGCAGATCCTGTTAAGTGTCACTAGGATCTTGTGTTCGGTTGTCTTTGTATATTATACTAGTTTTAGAAGTTATATATTGTAAATGTAATAAACATTATTGTACCCTTGTAGAACATTTGATACATACAATAATCTGTATAATCCTTTTGCTATGATGTCTTTTTGGATTGATACAGTGGCGAAGCTTGACCCGAAACTTCGGGGGGGGGGGGGGGGGGTCGGTCGGAAATCACTAGTTTCGGGGGTCGAAACCGTATATACCAAAAAAATTCTATACGGATACTATATAATCGGAACTTCTGAGTGAAAATTCGGAGGGGAGGGGGGGGGGGGGGGGGGGGGGGGGGGGGCTCCCCACCCCTTAAGAGCTACGCCCATGGATTGATATACCTTTGCCACATCACTGGCATGGGTCGTGTTTAACAGTCGTTCTTTGTTTATGGGTCATGTCAGTTTAACACACATTAGATGTTTATATGTCATGTGTCCTTTTGGACGTAAAGCGAATTCTAAAAACAGGACACTAACGAATAAACACATTGTTAACATCTACAAACATGAGCATCTGCTACAAATTAAAGTTTTAACTGTTGTCATATATGGGCATGTGCCGATCATCTTTTTCTGATTTGCTTACGGTGTCACAACTTACCTATTCGTATTTGGCTTACTTAATGGTCGTATCATGATACCTAACGCTTCTCTAATTAAAACTGAACCGATTATAGTTAATATTATCAACAAATAATCTCCTAGCTTACAAAATGAAGAGAATTTAAAAGACAAAGTATTGACTTTGAAGTGTATTTTACAGAATACAGATCATTTGTTGTTTCTTGTAGGCTAAATGAGTAAATGTCAATGTTTGTGCTTAGTAAGGCACGTAATCTTAGATTATAATCTAACCGAGTCTTAGTTGATTGATTGGTTGAGTGTTTCATATGTTGTTAACTCTTTATGACGAGTTGACGACACGACATAGTTACAATAGCTTGCTTTTTATTATCTTATACTAGTGGGAATGCCCGCGCGTTGCAGCGGGTGTCCCAATTGATATCAAGTTAATTATGATGTCCATTACGAACCACCACCCATTGCAATTGCAATGTTGGTTCCATACATTTTTCCAATGATTGTCAAATAAGGCTAATGTCCGGTTATAATCCCGCACGTTGCAGCGGGTGTCCCAACTGACATCAAAAATGTATGCTCGGTTTTTACCATTTTATTCCATTCAATAAAAATAGTCATGGCGATGGTTCTCTAACTCTAAAGTTATTGATTCTATCGTATAGATATCTCAAAATTAGTTAAGTATGTTAAAGTTATCAAGAAGTTGAAACTTAAAAAAAAAATCAACCAACTTTACCCCTCGCAACCAACCACCGGTAAATTCCACTTAATTAAGAACTTACCTGTACATTTCTACAATTTGATCAAATGCACATAATACTTTACACTTTTTATTTAAAAAAAAACGAAAGCAACTTTATATTTTATTCGGCTCTTTACTATATAAAAATTTATACAAAAGAAAGGAAGGATGTATAGGGGAATAGAAATCTTGAGAAAACATAGCCCCATGTCTCTTCGACGATGATCGACATTATTAAAAGATGTTATTTCAAAAATAATTGTTCTTTAATGTGTGTATGTATGTATAGATAATACATAATTTGATCGCATTCTCCAGAAAAATAATGAACCCGTTCTTATAATATACCTCTATCTAGAGAGAGAGAAAAGAACAAATAAAGAATAGCAGCAATGACTTGTTCATACTTTATGTTTTCTTTCCAAAAGTAGCATAACATAAGGTTGGAATGCAGTGTTGGCATATTATTCGTTGCTTGTAAACATGTGGCAATCATGAGATGGTCCTTCCTCTTTGATGGCAAAACACATGTTTACCTGCTGCTGAAACAAAAGCGTTGTGTTTAGACAATTTTCCTGAATTGCTTGTAGATTAGGTGCTCGATAATTGTACACATCTTTTGCCAAAGAAGCACCACCTGCGAAAAAATGTTGAATCAGAGGCACAGGTAGAAATTTTGATCAGAGGCAGAGGCAGAAATTTTGCCCCGTTTGTTTATGAATGGATCGATTCGAGGTTTTTAATGTATGATGAACCATCCCAGAAATCATTCGACCAATAACCGCCTCTAAATACTCGGTTAAAGGATCTGGCTGCCACAAGATAACCACTATAGTAACAAGTAATGCTCTACTCCTTATCATTCGAAGAACCGTCTGCATAAAAGCTTGAAATTATTGAAGAACATTCAAGATAATTTACTGTTATTTTCTTTCAAAGACAAGTGTATATGTTAAGTGTGAAATCTAACTGATGAACTTTTGCTTTAACGACCTGGAAATCAAATGGTTCTCATTGTTTATCATACACTTTGTGAATAAAAAGAACGTAATAAATTGGTTTCATCTCATAAAAATTGCAAACATTTTATTTTTAAAAAGTTTTTGTTTTACCTTTGCCAATATTGAAAGACGATATGGGCTCGAAGTGGCATCCCATCAAACTTCTGTCAGGTAAATGCAAGCAAAATCTGGTATATGATCATAAAAGTTATTTTTAAGAATGAATTCTAGTTACAAAACGTTGAATGCCAGGAAAATCTGGTACAAATATCCACTGGCGAAGCTTTATTGGGGCGGGCGGGGGCGGCCGACCCCCCGAATTTTTGTGCAGAAGTTCCGACTATATAGTATTCGTATAGAAAATTTTGGAAATATAGGGTTTCGACCCCCGAAACTGGTTTTCGGCCCGAAACTGGTTTTCGACCCCCCGAAACTAGTGACTTCCGACCCTTCGGCGACTTCCGACCCCCCGAACCTTCGGGTCAAGCTTCGCCACTGCAAATATCATAAAAGCATGTATTGATCTTCACCATTTGTCTGCAACCAAGAATCACAAATAAGATGGTATGCCTAGAGATGACAAGATGAGTAGGCCATATGACGGGTCAAAACAGGTCTTTATAATGTGGTTCAAAACAAATCGGGTCCAATTGGGTTATCACACTAATACTTACACGTTCTCCAAAACTTTCATAAAATCGTCAAATAAATTTTTTTCCAGGTTGTATGCTTCAAAAAAGTGACCTGAGTAGTTTGAAAAAAAAACTTTAGTTTAGCGCTCCTAACAAGTCAAATGGGTAAAAAATTAAAACTTTGCTAAAATGAAAACATTTCAGATGACTAACAGCAATTGAAATGTCAAAAACCTCAAACATCTATAGTGGCAGTAGCAGAATTCCATTGTAATAGAACATATTTCTTTAAAAATGAATTAGATAACTTATTCAATTGCATCTCTCATATTCAACATACAAGGATCCTGCGTATAACAACAATGCCACATGTGTCAATACAACATATAATACAAATTTAAAAACTTAAAAAATTAAATATGATAATAACCTAATGCCAACTAATGCTGGCAAAAAAAGAGCATCCTTAGGTAGTAACCAAGAATGAATACAAACAGAAACCTAAAAAAAATAGAATTAATTGAAATCAATGTACCTTCTTCATATGTCCAGTGTGTTGCATACGTTTCCATGTTGGCTACAACACTCAGGGGAAAGTATATGTGAATGAAGTCACAGCAGCGAATGAAGTAACACACCTTAAATGTCTACTTAATGCACATAGTCATCCCAATGATCCAGGTTGGTTAGAGTTTTATAAAGACCTACTGCCATATTCCTAAATGTACATGTAACATATATTTAAGTTTTCATTTCATAAACGCACAATGAAAACAAAAACATAGACAAAGCGTAATATTTAAACTCCATTTGTATGGTACGAATGTGATATGGATAGTTGAACATAAGAAGGTTTTAATGTGGACCTAATAATCAACCTATGCTTATATATAATAATAATAATAATAATAATAATAATAATAATAATAATAATAATAATAATAATAATAATAATAATGTGGACCTAATAATAATAATAATAATAATAATAATAATAATAATAATAATAATAATAACAACAACAACAACATGTATGACAGTATCTATGTCTGCATTTCAATCTAATGATTAAATATTTTTTTTTTTAGTTTTAATTATACTATCTCATTCAATCCAGGACAAAGAAAATTACATCAAGATAACGGGTAGGCGGGCAACAAGCTGCGCCGCCACCCCTTTCTGAATAGCAAATCCTAATCTACTAAAAACGTAGCCATGCCCACCGGAGCCGAGACACTACTTTGAATAACCCGCTGAACCCTGGTCAGGAAACGGATAGCCTCCGGTGCCAATGAGCCAAAGGTATCAAATGATTAAATCAATTAAAAAGATTGAATTATACAATTCTGAGTTCTAAGACTCATCTTGCACACAATGAAGTTGAACATAAGAAGGTTTGTTGGCAGCCTGTTGAGTCTTAATCCATGTGTGACAACCATGTTGATACCACTTGCCAAAACTCGTGAGACTAAATTTCAATTAAAAAATCTTACCTCATAGATTCATAACAAATACGACCCGCATCCATCAACAATAACAACCATATCAAGCAAAATTGGGTGTTAGTAACCAAATCAAACAGTAAAGAATAATATTATTATTAGAAACCCACAAGAGGAAACACATCAAAAAAACAACAAAACAGCATAAGGATTGAAACTTGGTAATCAAGAAAAGAGCATAAAGATTGAGACTTGGTGGTTTTTATAAGAAACCCATAAAAGGAAAGAAATCAAGAATCAAGAAAAGGGTATACAGATTAAACTTGGTGGTGTTTACCTGGCCCAGAAAGGGGAGGATAGTGCAGATGAAGCAGTGGCCGCAATTGATGGTTTGTGGTTGTCTTTAATAAACCTGCAAAAAACAAAAACTGTAACCAAAAAACCAATTTCAAATAAAAACAAAAAAAAATCTAATTAAATCCAGTTGGGTACCTTTGCTAATTAAGAGTCCATGGATATGTAGTGGGATCAGCTGTTAATAACGAATTAATCGATCAAGGAAAAAAATCCCTAATTGTGTGTTTGCTCTGTGTTTTCTTGGAGAACAAGACGATAAACTACTAATGGGGTGGGGGTTACGAATTAAAGATGAGTTATTGAAAGGGAAGGCAAAAGATCATTGTGAGGGCAAGGCAGGGAAATCAAGGGTACTAATGTAAATTTGTTTTGTTATTGTAAAGGAGGAGGATTGTGAAATGTCTATATTACCCTTCAAAGTGTCTTAATTGTCCCCAATGTCCCTATAATACCCTTATGAAATAAGCTTTATTCTCTTATACTTGTTGCTTTAAAAATTGTACTCATGTCAAAATTCCAATATGGTACATCACTCCTCCTTTATAATGTATTATAGATTATACTAAGCATTAAATGTAAGTTAAGTTGAACAGTACTTTGTGACATCTTTGTAATATTTGTTTGTAGCAAGGGCATTTCTGTCACTTTGTGCTTTCCATTGTCTCAGCAGTTGCATTTCTATTATAGAAAGAGACATGTTATCACTCTATAATTTTTTTAATACGTAACGGTAAAAAGCCCCTCCATCGGTAAAACAACCTTTTTCAACTTTTTTTTTTCTTAAAAACATCATAGCTGCTAGTAATGTGTAATATATTGACTTTTATTTTTTCAAAATACTATAGTTCGACCATACAACTTAAGTTATTTTACCACACCTACAATAGCTTATTCTCAAAATTTTCTATGATTAGGGATGACAATCAAACCCGAATCTGATGGGTAAACCCAATAGAATTAATCAGGGCAACTCGAAAGAAAACCCAAACCAAATATCATAAACAAATTACGGGTATCTACCATTCAGAGGATATCCGAAACTATGGCTTCTCAAATTCAACAATCTCAAGCCTTCTCGACCATTAAGACATTCCAAAAGAAATGCAAAGCAAGTGCGTGAAAGAGTGAATATTGTACAATGGATGCTTCCTCATCTAATTAATCATTAACTTATAGTACATCATGGTCAAACATATCGGGAAACATATTAACTACCATAATTACAATCTAATCACATAATCAATCACAATATAATCTATTACACCCCGCAGTCGAAGCCGGAGGTGACCGAAGGCTGAGACTGGATCGAAAATCTTCAAACAGGACACGTGGTAGACCCTTGGTGAAAATGTCTGCAACCTGGTAGCGAGAAGGAACATGTAAAATTCGTACTTGACCGCGCCGGACCTGTTCTCGGACGAAATGAATGTCGAGCTCAATGTGTTTTGTTCGCTGATGTTGAATCGCACTAACATTATCACAGTACACAAGAGTAGCTTTTAAAGGCGGTAGATGGAGTTCTAGAAGAAGGTTGCGGAGCCAGCAGAGCGAGAGACAGTAGGCTGGCGCTTAGAGGACCAGGAGAGGAGATTATCCCCGAAGTAAACACAATAACCACTAGTGGAACGTCTCGTATCTGGGCAACCGGCACAGTCAGCATCTGTGTAAGCAATGAGTTGGGGGTCTCGATTTGGGCATAAGGTGAGGCCAAACGACAATGTACCCTGAATGTAGCGTATGATGCGTTTTAGAGCATCCTAGTGACCTGTCTTAGGGGCATGCATATGCATACAAACCTGCTGAACCGCATAGCTGATGTCAGGCCGAGTAAAAGTAAGATACTGAAGGGCCCCTGCTAGACTTCGATAAAGAGTTGGGTTATCAAAGTCCCCCCCTGACTGTGAGCTGAGCTTCGTGTTCGTGTCAACCGGTGTGGCAACCGGTTTGCAGGAGGACATGCCAACATGCTCCACAATGTCGGTTGCGTATGTTTGTTGGGATAGAAACATGGTGTCCTGCTGGCGAGTAACAGAGATGCCAAGAAAGAAGCTTAATGGTCCTAGGTCCTTCATGGCAAATTCTTTGGATAAGTGGCACATGAGGTCCTCACGTAGAGCTGATGAGGATGTGACCAGGATAATGTCATCGACATATAAAAGGAGAAAGGCTGTGTTACCTTGGCTGTTGAAGATGAATAACGAAGCATCACAACTACTGTGGCAAAAACCCAAGGAGAGGACATAATCCGTGAACCGTTGGTACCAGGCACGGGGAGCTTGTTTCAACCCGTAAAGAGATTTCTTTAATCGACAAACATGATCTGGAAATTGCTGGTTCCTGAATCCCATTGGTTGATGCATATATACGGTTTCAGCCAAATTGCCATGAAGAAAGGCATTAGTAACATCCAGTTGGTGTACCTGCCAAGAGTTAGATAAAGCAATAGAAAGAACAGTCTGGATGGTGGCCGGTTTCACGACCGGACTGAGGTTTCGCCACAGTCTATTCCAACCTGTTGAGAACGACCATCACAAACAAGCCGGGCCTTATACCTCTCTAGAGTACCATCGGATTTAAATTTATGTTTGAATAGCCACATACTCGAATGATATTCATGCCTGGTTGTTTCGGACTAACTCCCAATTATTATTCTTAATAAGAGCATGAAACTCATTGGTCATGGCGTCACGCCATTCCGGTGAGGATAAGGCCGAGGTCGGGTTTTTGGGTATTGGAATTAAGGTGGTGGCATGGAGATTGAATGGTTGTTTTGATTTAAAGATGACATCCATGGAACGTGTTCGCATGGTACGGGTCGTGGGAACAGGTTGTGAAAGGTCCGGTTATGGACCGGGTGGGGGACGAGTAATGGACAAGTTGTGGCGTGGGCTGGTTATTGGGAGATGTGGGCTGACGTGGGGAGGTGTAGGTGTGGGCTGAAGGTTATGCTGGGTTGCGAGGGGTAGATGGTTGGTATTGGGCCAGAGGGGTGGAGGCAGAGGGTTGCGGGTGTTGGGCCGGGTTGTTGAGTGGCGTGTGTGAGGGTGGAGTAGAGGATAGAGGTGGGCCGAGTGATGATGATGTGGAGTTGGGCTGGGACGAATGGGCAGGAGGTGTTGGTTGAGAGGGTGTGGTCATGAGAGGCCAAAAATGTGGTGGGAATGGGTTGGTGAGTAAATTGTAGTCAGTGGAGGGCGAGATGTGATGAAGGTTTTGGAAGGGAAAGGAGGTTTCGTCAAATAAGACATGACGAGAGATGGTTATGTGCTTGGTTTTAATGTCATAGCATTTGTAACCACGATGGGACGTGGGATAACCAAGAAAGACACACGGGTAAGATCGGTGTTGTAGTTTATTAATGGTTGTGGAGGGAATAAGTCGGTAACATAAACACCCAAAAACTCTTAGGTGATCATATGTGGGGTGTTGTTTGTATAAAAGGTGGGTTGGAGTTTGATATTTATGGGTTTTGGATGGGATGATGTTTAGTAGGTAGGTAGCGGTTTCAAGGGCATGCGGCCAAAAGTTAAGGGGAAGGTGGGATTGGGAGAGAAGGGTGCAGGTCATGTTGTTAATTGAGCGGATTTTGCGCTCGGCTTTGCCATTTTGGGATGAGGTATATGGGCAAGATAAACAGAAAAGGATGCCATTTTTATCAAATAAATTTTAAATGACGAGTTGACATATTCCTTACCGTTATCATATTGAAAGGTATTTATTTTTAAATGAAATTGGGTTTGGACAAGGTTGGTGAATTGTTCGA
Organism: Ambrosia x helenae; assembly: GCA_030844895.1. Taxonomy (NCBI): domain Eukaryota; kingdom Viridiplantae; phylum Streptophyta; class Magnoliopsida; order Asterales; family Asteraceae; genus Ambrosia; species Ambrosia x helenae. The sequence continues at coordinate 283,455 of JAUTDX010000230.1, forward strand.
AAATTGTGTAGACTTGGGACTTATTAGAGATGGGGTAAGTCCATAAAAAATTAGTGAACTCATCTAAAAATAATAAATAGTAGCGGTGGCCCCCCGAGCTTAGAATGGGGGAGGTCCACAAATCGCTATGCACAATGTCAAACGGTTGCAAAGTACTATTATTAGATGAAAAAAATGGAAGTCTAACACTTTTGCCAAACACATATGGTTCACACAAAGTTTTATTCAACGAAGTAAATGAAATAGAACTAGATTTCTTTAAAGCTTGCAACAAAGCAGGGCCAGGGTGACCAAGTCTTTGGTGCCAAAGGGTGGAGGACTGAGCAGTAGTGACAGATGTGGAGAAGAAATGGAGGTCTTTGTTGAAGGTGTAGAGATCACCGCTGCTGTTGCACCGGATTATAGGTGCCCGGGTCCTGTAGTCTTTCACAAGAAAACCAAAGGGGTCAAATTCGATAGAAACACAGTTATCTCTGGTGAATTGACGCACAGAGATGAGTTTTCGAATAAGTTTTGGGGCATAGAGGACACGACTTAAGACAAAGGGTGGTAGGGGTGGTTTAAAGGTTTCGGGGCCATGTCCTACTACCGGAATGCGCGTACCATCACCAACAATAATATTTTCATTCATGCTAGTATTAAAAATAGTACGGAAGTTACTTGAATTGGGATTCATGCTGATAGTGGCACCTGTGTCCATAACACCCTGTGTATAATCTGGCGGGTTGAGTGACATGGTGTACAGGGCCTACTGGATGTCCGTAGGAGAGTATGAGACATGGTTGGCCTGATTAGGGCGAGCCCCTAGAATGCCTTGACCTTGTTGAGGGAGTGCCGAATGGGATGAGGTGGGGTAGGGACAAGGGGGAGGTGATGGGGACCATTGCAGCCAAGGAGTTTGGGATTGGGATGGTGACTGAGGTAGTATCCAGGAAGAGTTGGGTAGGGTCTAGGTGTAAGTGTTTGGGGATGTCCATTGTCCGAAGGGTTGGTTGCCGCGTTCGCGTGGCCAGAAAGAGCGGCCGCGGCCGCGTCCTCTTGACTGCCCACGTCCGCAGTAATTGTAGGAGGATGGGTCAGGGGCGGCAGGTTGGGATGGGGCAGGTGATGGTGATTGTTTCGTGGTGGAGGCGGTAAGTGCATGGGTGGCTTTTTGGGAGGCATATAAGGCTCTTTCGGCTTTTTCATTTTCAACTCGGCATAATTGGGAACGCACTTCATAAAAGGATGGAAGTGGTTCCTTTTGTTGAAGGATAGTGGAGATACCTTCGTAGGAGTCCGTGAGACCCGCAAGAAGATGTAGGACAAGACGTTTGTTATCGAGATGGGCTCCTACATTGGCAAGTTGGTTCGCTAGGGTTTTCATGGCTTGACAATAATCCAACATGTTCGAAAAGTTTTCAAGGCGAGTAGTGGCAAACTTTTGCATGAGTTGGATGGCTAGGCGTTTCTGTTATCATGGAAAAGGCCCTCCAATGTAGACCATGCATCGTATGCGGTGTTTCCGGGACAAAACACGGTTTTGAGTAGATCTTTGGAGATAGTGCCATAGATCCATTGTAATACAATGGCATCCATTCTATCCCAAAGATCATCGGTAGGGGCGGCGGTGGTAGGGTTTCGAGGAGAGAGGTGATCAAGGACCTAAAAGGCACGACAGTGAATACGGAATAACTCACACCACAAGGAGTAAGGACCGGTTTCACTCTCAAGGGTAATGGGAATGAAAATTTTAATGTTAGATATGGTTATGGAGGGATGGATTTTGGTGTCGGCGGGTGGATGGGGTAGAAGGGTGTTCGGAAGCGGGGCTGTTACAGCAGTCGCTTCTTGCTGAGGGGGTTGCTGATCCATGAGGGAAGGAGGGGAGGGGAGGGGAGGAGATGTGAGTTATGATGAGAAGAGGAGGAGGCCGAAGGGTGACTGATCAGATGGAGATCAGCAACGGCAGCAACAGAAGGTTTAGGGTGGAAGGTTAGGGTTTACAATGATACCATAAAAGAGTGAATACTATACAATGGATGCCTTCCTCATCTCATTAATCATTAACTTATAGTACATCATGGTCAAGTATATCGGGAAACATACTAACTACCATAATTACAATCTAATAACATGATCAATCACAATAATTAATCACAATATAATCTATTAGTGCGTCTTCGGCAAAGTAAAATATAGCCAACAAGGTGCCACATGCGAAAACGTATATCAAAAGATTTAAGTATATATAGGAACAACCATAAGTCCACTTTTTAACGTGGTGGAAAAATATCGGGTCCCAATCGATAATCAAACGAGCATAAAATTATGGCTAACTCCTACAAGTTTTATTGATGAAGAAACTAACTTGAAACTTAATACAAAGCCCTACCAATTAACATGGTATATATAGCTAACCTAACACGTTAGACTATAACTAGGACTTAGGGATTTTGGTGGTGAGATAAGACTTAAGGACCATAAGGTCCTGGGTTCGAATCTCACAAAGGGGGTTTTCTCATAATTATTATGAGTTTCCTCCTGAATTGGTGACTTGGTGGTGGAATATGATCGCGTGGCAACATTGGTGGCACGATGATACTCCAGTGTTCCGTGAGTGATTCCAATTTATTGGCCTTTCAAAAAAAAAAACTAGGATACCTGTTAATTAATTATCATAATAATTATTTAATACATATCCTAACATAATACGTGTAGGAATCTAGACAATTGCCGATGATCTCCAGCCCATCTGGTTTGAGGTGGGAGGGTTTACCTCTTTAGAGGGTTCTCGGCCGGGGTTGGTCACATGTTCAATTCTCGTCCATCGAAAAATCATACCCATTAAGGTTGAAAGGGCCCGACGTGTGGAGGTCTCGATCTTGTGACCCGTAGGTTGTTAGGACTAGGATTTCACCATTGAACTACGCATTTAAAAAAGGAATCTAGACAATTATCCACTAAATAATTAATATTTTAAAATATGATAATTACACCTAATAATTAAGTCACAAACGTATTTAATTATTCATAATTACCCACTCCATAATTCGCTCCTAAACCTTAGTACGTTTAAGATCGATCTTCATTGATCAAAATTCCCAACATAGTGAAGATAAACATAAATACTAAAAATAAGCGGGCAAACAAATACATATAAGATATAATCACTCAAATGCAACTCTTCCCTCTCGATCCATATCTCCAACTTAATCCAAACGAGCCCGGCTCTATTTGCATCATAGTGTCTTTAGTACGGTTGTTTTTAAACTCTTGACCATCATGTGCATGCATAACTGTTTAGAATTTGAATTGTGATGACTTTAGGTTGTTTTTCGAACCTATAAACTAACATCTTATGGTATGATGAAGTCAATTTTTTGGTTTGTATAGTTGGGATTGATATATGAGATGGATAATTAATGTTGGTGTGCACATATAATGCACATTTGTGTGGGCCATCAGGAAGCAAAAGTGAAATTACAATAGTTTTAACGTTATTTTACTAGTTTCGTGAAAATAACATTAAAAACGGTTGGCGGTTCATCATGCATCAGGTGGCGGCGTTCATAGCGTAAGGCAAAGATTACATGCACTAATCGGCCTCTGTTCCGAGTGTTGGGTGTATGTGCCTTATGTCTAAGGCTTGATGCAAAACTACTATCGAGCTAGGCTGGGGTAGTGACGTGGGCATGATTTTTTTCTATGGGTTCAGAAATTTTCGAGGGACAGACGACATACTGTCTATCACTAAATTCCAACCTTTTTGTCGGTCCAATTAAGTGGCTATGGGCTCATTTATTAAACAAACTTATTTTTAAGGATTGAGCTTTGCTCGATTTGAATTTTTAGCGAGCAAATCTCTAATAACTTACGAGCAGTTGGTGTTTAACCGACATAACTATCTAACTTAGGATATAATAATACTTAGGATATATATATATATATATATATATATATGTATGATATATGGAAATCATGAATTAATGTCTAACATTCTCCCCCCCCTATAATTCTTGATTTCCCCAAGGTCTTCAACTCCTATGAGACTTCGCATCTCTATGAACTTTATTCTTGGTAGTGCCTCGGTGAAGATGTCGGCTTTCTGCATCTCTCCACTTATATGATCAACTTGTATCTGCTCGTTCTCTATGCATTCTCTGATAAAATGATACCTTGTGTTGATATGCTTTGATCTTCCATGAAACACATGATTCTTCATAAGTTGTATTGCTGACTTGTTATCTACTCGTAGAGTTATCTTCTTTGGTTTTTCACCTGTGAGTTCGCTTAGTACTCCTTGTAGCCATATTGCTTGACATGCTGCTGATGTAGCTGCCATAAATTCTGATTCACATGAGGATAATGCTACTGTACTTTTTTTATGACTTGTCCATGTTATAGGTGAATCTTTGTAGTAGAATATTGTTCCTATTGTTCCTCTTCCATCGTCTTGATCTCCATAACTGCTGTCGCTGTATCCAATGATTTCTGCTTCTTTTCCTCTGCTGTATTGAATTCCATAATTTAATGTGCCTTTGATGTATCTTATTAATGTTTAACTGCCTTCATGTGAGATGTTCTTGGCTTCTCCATAAATCTGCTTACGTATCTAACTGCGTAGGTGATATATGGTCTGGTATGTGTAAGGTACCTTAAGCTTCCAATTAGCTTTCTATATTCTGTCTCATTGACTGGTTCACTGTCATCTTCTTTAGTGAGCTTTAGACCTGATTCCATTGCATATTTTGTTGATTCAACTGCGGGATCACTTATCAGTGTTTCTTGAACTGTTATTGGAGTTCTTGTAGCTGTAAATGGACTGCTAAAAGCTTCATTTTCACTTTCTTGATCTTCTTTGTCCTCGTTACTTTGTTCTTGTACAGCTTCAAATTCTTGATCTCCATTAATTTCGAATCTTGTCCAAGATGGTTCGTCGTTATTTCCTTCTTTTAAGTAGTTATCCCAATCTCATGGTTCGTTTTCTATGAATTGGACATCTCTACTAATATGTATCTTTTCTTCTATGGGATCATATAATCTATAGGCTTTTGAACCATTTTCATTTCCTAGATGTACCATTTTCTTGCTTATATCTTCTAACTTCTTCGAATAGGGCGTCCTTACCTTCACATATTTTGTGCATCCAAATACTCTAATGTGCTTGATGTTGGGTGCCTTGCCATTTACTGCTTCGTAGGATGTCATTCCCTGTAGTGCTTTGGTAGGTAACCGATTTAGTATGTAAATTGCTTGTCGTGTTGCTTCTGTCCATAAGTTTTGTGGTGCGTTCATAGCCTTAACATGCTTCTTATCATACTCATTACTGAACGTTTTTCCTTTCTACTACACCATTCTGTTGAGGTGCGTAAGGTGCTGTAAGCTGTCTCAGGATTCCTTTGTCCTCACAATACGTGGTAAGTGCTTTAGAAGTAAACTCTCCTCCATGATTCGTTCTTAATCTTTTGAGCTTGTGACTTGTCTCTGTCTGATCTTCACTTAGAAACTTCTTGATATTCTCATAAACTTGATCTTTTGATTTAAGCATGTAGATTCACATATATCTTGAATAATCATCAACTATCGGGAAGAAATAGTTGTTGCCTGCTAATGATATGGGTGTAATCGGTCCACATAAATCTGCATGTACTAATTCTAGAGGTCTCGTAGCTCTAAAATTTGCTTGAGAGGGAAATGGAAGTCTGCTTTATTTTTTCGTAATACATGCATCACATATTTGAGATGGGTGCTTAATTTTTGGCATTCCACGAGCCATTCCTTTTATGCTCAACTGTCTTAGTGAATCAAAATTCACATGTCCCATACGTGCATGCCATAACCATGCAGGTGAAGCTATTCTGGCTTGTAAGCAAATTGGACTTGTTATTCTGAGCTTTACCTTGTAGAGTCTATTCTTAGCTCTTGGACTTTAATCAATAGGCTGTTGTAGGCGTCATAAATCCAAAGATATTCGTTCTCCATAATTACTTTGCATCCTGATTCTGTAACTTGCCCGAGGCTTAGGATGTTGCTTTGGAGTGTTGAAATGTAGTAAACTTCTGTGACTAGTCTTTGTTCTCCATTATTGCATTCCAATAACATTGAGCCTTTACCTTTGATGTTGACACATGATCCATCTCCAAACTTTACGCTTCTTGCTATCTTTTCATCTAACTCTGTGAAATAGGAGCGTCTTCCTGCCATATGATTGCTTGCTCCATTGTCTAAATACCATATTTCATTTCCATTATCTTCACTGTGATATCGTTCTGGTATTATCTTCTTTTCTTCGAGAACTACATTTCTTTCTTCACCAATTGCCATAAGTAATGTGGGATCCTCTTCTTCCATTACTAGGTGAGATTCTTCTTGCTTACTTCGAGGTTTAGGACACCCGGGAGCTATATGTCCTAATTCATTGCAATTGTAACATCTTACATTGCTTGCATCTTTCTTGGGCTTGTAACTACTGTTGTCATGACGATTTTTAGTGAAACTTCTATCACTTCTCTGATCTTGATGGCCATTTCTGTCAAAGTTCTTCTTTTCATATCTTTGACTCTTATTGAACTTCCTAAAGTTCTGTCTACCTCGATTCTGATTGTAGTTCTTGTAGTTGCTGCAAGGTCTTCTCTCTTGCCTTGTAAATAACAGCTTCTCTTGACCCGATGGTCCATATTTCTTCTCATCTCTTGACTTAAGGCGTTCCTCATAAGCTTTAAGTCTTCCAAGCGCTTCATCTAACGTCATGGTATCCATATCTGAATATTGCTCTATGGATGCTATAATCTGTAGGAACCTTTCTAGTACGGAGTCCAGCAATTTTCGTACCAAGACTGACTCTTCAATTTTCGTTCCTAGGGTTTTTGACTTTGTACTAATTGCACTTAACCTACCAGCAAACTGGTCTATGGTTTCTGTCTCTCTCATTGATAGCATCTCAAATTCTATGCGCAATGATTGAAGTCTTGCTTTCTGGACTCGGTCAATTCCAATATGTCTTGTCTTTAATGATTCCTAGATTTCTCTTGCTGTCGAATGTGACGCCACCTGCATCATCATATTTTCTGGAATTGCCTGAAATAGATAGGCAATCGCTGTCCAATCCTTCTTTACATCTACCGTTGACGTTCCTTCTGCGGGTTCCACTACTTCCCAAAGGTTATTGGCATTCAATATTGCCTTTACACGAACAGCCCAAATCGTGTAATTTGTAGATGTTAACATCGGTGTTTGGAGGCTGAAAATGAGAGCCTCTTTCGTGACTGTCTCTCCTTTCGTCATTGTGGGTTTAACGGGCGTCTTCTGTGGACTTTTGTTTTTGTTTTCTTCCCTATTATCCAAATCTAATATGGACTACCCAACACTTCTTAGGAACTTTGTTTGACCACATCTTTGTCAAACTTTAACAAATTTCGACCCTTTCTTAAAGTCAATATATATGGATATTCTTTAAAACTATATAGATTTAACAAGTTTTTGATACTTTGTAGGGCCTTGAACAATTTATCAAAAAGTTTTGTCAATCTTAAATAGTTTTTATAACTTTTGAATATCAATAAAAATATTCCTTTCAAATTCTAAAGTCAATCCTTTTGACTTAATAATCCTTCAACAATATAATTAGTGTTTTTCCAAATAACACTTAATCTTTAAACGCCCTTCTAAAACAAACCACTTTGTTTGTTTAGTATAATATTTGACTTCAATAAAAGTTAATCACTGATCAACCCCAAACACTAATAACAATTTACTTATAATATCCCTCAAAATATTTTATTATTTTTCGTGTATTTGACTTTCAATAGTCAACCTTTCTTTCACGAAAAAAAAAAACTTCTACTGCCCATACAAAATAACAAACAAACACCTTTTCTTTTATGTTTTTTTTTTTTGTATCAGTGAGTGTTCGGAAATAAGTTTGAAGTATTAAAACTTGTTTTGGTTTATTAAAAAATTTTGGCGGGAAATTTTTTGTCGAACAAACAAAACAGAGTAACTATGAAACTTGATTTTTCTTGATTGATTAAGATGTTTGTATTCGATTATGATAATATAAACGGTTATGTGATTGTGTATTGATCTTAAAATAATCCTATTTGGCCTTTAATCGACTGTTCCAACGTTTGATAACCGAGTGAAATAGGGGATCGTTTGTTCGGTCTTCTTCTTTGTGATAAATGGAACAATCTGATGAACCTTTGCTCTGATGCCAAATGTGAGATCGCAGGATCGGTTGAGGAAAGGATTTTGAGAGAGAATACTTGAAAGTAAAAGAATCAATACATAATGAAATGATACAATGTGTTCCATATTTATACGTAATGAAGGGGTGCGTCCCCTTGGACTTAACCGAGGCAACGGTTTGGTGTTTAACCGACATAACTATCTAACTTAGGATATAATAATCCGTGGCGAAGTTTGGAAAAAAATTCGTGGGGGCCGAAAGTCATGGTACATTTAAAACGGTGGAGGCCAGACTTAATACGTATAATTTTTTTGAAAGAAAACGTTTAAAATTACACTACGGACCAAAAAAACGGTAGGGGCCGAAGCACCCCTGGCCCTAAGAATCCTTTGCCCTTGATAATAATACTTAGGATATATATATGTATGATATATGGAAATCATGAAATAACATTATTTACACTCCTAGGTGAAACAACTATGCTAGTCTTAACAAACCGAATGATATCATAATAAATTTAAAAATATAGAAATAATAAAAAGAATATGTAAAAACGAACGTAATATATTCAACGTCCAAACATAAATCATTCAACATAATACAAGTATGTTTCTTGTTATTTACCCACTCATGAACATGCAAAAACAATTCACAACCCACATTTTATTTTATAACATAAAATCATTTGTTTTTTTTTTCCAAACTTAGAAAAAAATAGCACATGAAGACTTCAATGATGATCAACTTAGCATGTTTAATTAGCAGACTCATGAGCAGTAGTTATAGAGAATCAGCCAATATGAAAACATCAGCAATTTCAGGCTTTCTAAAACTCACCTTCTTCTTTGTCTTCTCTCCATTTGACAATATATTACCATCCATTTTTCTCTTCAACTTATCATCATCACCGCCTTCTATTTGCGCATGCAAATGACCCTCTGATAAGCGCCTTTCCTTAGAGGCGCTGTCATTGACAAAGAAAGGGTTAGGATGAACCCGTTTGTTAGAACAAACAGGCAATGAAGATGATCTTGGTGAACTTAGAATATAATCTTGTAGAGTCAACTTATTGTTCTTGAAAGGTGTTTCTTTTTTTCCATCTTTGCGCAATGGGCGATGTTGTAGTCTCTCGGCTCTTTCTTCGCATTGTTACAAAGCAAACATATTGGTTTCAAGCATGAGAGTCGAGATCCCATATGTGTTTTCGAGTTACAATTCGATATAGGTATAAGGTTATAAGGTTAGTTTGGATTAGGGAGAATTTAAGGGTAGATACTTGTAATCTTTTAGAATCTTGGATTTTAGTGTGAAGTTGTTGGGTTTGCAATATGATGTTTTTTTAAGGAAATTCCTAGGTATATACTTGGACCCAATGATAGGAAGCTAAGGTTTCATTTTATTCTACAACTGTAATAAAGACAGAATTTAACATAGGTGTTACACTTGTTACGGTTGATGCATGACTTGATGTTATCTCAAATTGTGTATGCTGGATTCCTAATGGGACAAATGAGTATGAACATATTAATAGATAAACAAATTGCAACTTAAGATTCCTAGATGATTTGAAGCCAAAGAGCAAGAATTATAGAGGTAAGATCATACAATCATCATTAACAAACAACATTGTAACATTATTAAGCCTCTCTAAAATTTGTTTTTACCGTGTAAGAATATGTTGTCGAAAAACTTACGTATTATTTTTTTAATTAAAATAGAGTTGGAGTTGGATTAGGTTTAGGATTAGTATCATTGTTGAACCCGTTAGTATCATTAAATAAATTAATAATTTACTTGGTTAAAAATAATAATTTATTAGATATGTTTATCTAGTTTTTTTTTATTATTAAAAGAGAGTTGGATTTTTAGAGTTGGGTTAGGATTAGTATCGTCGTTAAACCCCGTTAGTATCATCTCATAAATTGATAATTTAATAGGTTACAACTTACAACCCATGTATTATACAGTTTGAATATATATTATTTTGAGAAAGTATAATGTAGAAAGTTCCTTAACATAGGAAGTGTAGGAAGTCACAATATGATGACATCTGTAAACCATAGTTAGGGTTAATAAACTCAATCCCGGTTGATTAAAAGGGTAGTTTAGACTTTTTGTTTCCCACCGTATCGCCACCGTCATCTCCTCCCACTCCTCCCCTTCCGGTGACTCATCTATAGACATTGTATCGCCACCGTCATCTCCTTCTATTCCTCCCATCATCTCCAACCCCAACAAATAATAATAGAAATTCAATTATAATAATAATAATAATAAAGTCGACAGTTCAAACAAAACCTACAAAAAATGTCACACCACTTTATTCAGAAACCACGAATCTCCTGCTCAACCCCGCCAATAATTATTGTCGTTAAACTCCTCGGAGGTCGAGGCGAAAAAGATGAGACTGGAGGTAGCTGTCATGGAGAAAGAGGTTGCTGCTATGAGGGTTGATAAGGAACAGGACAATCGGGCCAGACGAAACTCAAGGGCCCCTTTCCACATGCGTTCATTTTTTCATAAGTGCGTTTGATTTTTTATAACGTGCGTTAAAGAATATACAACAAGCGTTTATAATAATGAACGTGCGTTTGTTTGTCACACCCAAATATACAACGTGCGTTTAAAGAATATACAACGTGCATTTAAAGAATATACAACGTGCGTTTAAGGAATATACAACGTGCATTTATAATAATGAACGTGCGTTAACCTAATTGTTTTAGGTTTAAACGCTCTTCATGAATTATAATCGAAAGTATTTCACAACAATAACGAGCGTTTATTCATTGCTTCTTCTTCTTTTAACGTTCATATAATGGGGTCAATTGGGACCCAATAAAGTGTATGGTGTTGGGCTGGAGAGCGGATATGGGTCAGATTCCGGTCAAATCAGAGTTGTCCAAGCCAAACGTCTAGGTGGGTCTCTAATCTATTCTATGTGTGAATGGGTGTCGAATCGCCAGACCATATTTTCACAGTTGTGAAGTAGTTCATGAGGTTTGGTCAAGCATTACTTCTTGGTGTGGCATAAGTCCAATTTATCTTTATTGTGTGCGTGATCTTTTGAAGTTGCATAAAGAAGTGACATGTAGCAAATGGCAAAAAAAGATTATTCACGGCATTATTATAACGGCTAGTTGGTGTATTTGGAGTGCTAGGAATAACAAGATCTTTCGGTACATGATGAAAAAGATTTGACTTGGGTTGAATGGCGCAAATCGCCTATGTATATGTTGTAGTTTTTTCCTCTCAGTCCTCGTAGGTGTTGTGAATGAAAGTGAAAATAAAAAAAATAAAAAAAATAAAAAATAAATAAATAAAATTTCTTCAAAATAAGTAAGATTATATAAGGGGTTTGGGATTGATTATTCAAAACAGATTATGCGTTTTGAAAAAGCAGGAGTGAAGCTGTTTATAGATTATTGCGTTTTGGTAGCCTAAAAAACTGATTATCTGCTTTTCAAAACGCAATCCAAACACTAAAAACTGATTATCTGCGTTTTCAAAACGCAATAATCTAAAAATTGATTTAAAACGCAATCCCAAACACCCTCTAAATATCAAACCTATTGTTCCCCCCTTTCTATTTCTCATGCTCGCCACCTTCTTCTTACCTAACGGATATATGATATGTTCATCAATCAATTAAATAAATGTTTTTCCGCTGAATTTTCCGACCGTCCGTGAAGGAAGACGAATATATACAAACATTACATATTCATCATTGCTTGAATTCTAGAATCAACTGTAAGATATCTCATCACATTCCTGTTTAATTATTATTATTATTATTTTTTACCTTAAATTGCATTCATAAAACGATATATCTGGATTTGTTCTTGCATTAGAAGCAATTCCTTAATCCTCCTAATCGTGTTAAATCAACATACAATTTATTGAGGGATCACAAGTTATTGTTCCACATTATGCAATTGTTTGCATGGAGAATAATAATGGTTTTATGCCTGTAGAAATTCGACTTTAATAAGATATGGGACTAATAGCAATCAATGTTGTTTTGTATGTGTACATGTAATTTTTATTGCTCCGCATGACTTGTTATTGTAAGATAATAGAATACTGAATAATATATTTGAATGGTTAGGTTAGAGACCACCAGTGGCGAAGCTTGACCCGAAGGTTCGGGGTCAGAAGTCACTAGTTTCGGGGGTCGAAAACCAGTTTCGGGGGTCGAAACCCTATATTTTTAAAATTTTCTATACAAATACTATATAATCGGAACTTCTGCGCGAAAATCCGGGGGGGGGGGGGGGGGGGTTCGGCCGCCCCTCCCCGCCCCTACTATGCTGTGCCAGTACTAGAGATCACAAGCTATGTAGTTAAATCGCTGATATATCGTGATATATAACCGATATCTCGGTTATCAGTCATCACCCGATACATCAGTACAAAATATCAGTCAGAATATCAGTACCGATATTCAGGGGCGAAGGATATATAGGGGCCAGGGGTGGCCCTCCCCCCCCCCCTGTTTTTTGGTGCAGTAGTGGAATTTTGTGATTTTCGTAGGTAAATTGAGTCCAGCCCCCTGCCGATTTACCACTGCCAAGCGAAAAAAATTGAATCCAGCCCCTCCGATTTGAGAACACAAGCTTCACCCATGCCGATATTATCGGCGATATAGACCGATATTTAACTGATATTTCACCGATATTCCCGATATCAACATCTTTCTTCTTAGTTCTTCCATTTGTCTTACTTCTAATTTTGTTATTAGCATTTTAAGTCTTAATTGTTAGTGCTAAATATTAGTGTTTTAAGTTTTATTAAGTTCCAACTTGCTACATTGTTATTGTTTTGCAAGTCGGTTAATTTGTTAATGATATTAAAGTATATTGAATTGTTAGTGTCAAATTGCTATATATATGGATTTTGCATGATATAATGATATAAAAATTACTGATATCCACCGATATCTCACCCGATAACCTATATCTCAAATATCAGTCCTTGACCGATATCCAATATTTTACCGCATTAACTGCTTAGATCACAATGAGCCCTAGAAACCTAACTGAGCCCGTGGCTTATACTAATAAATCCTATTAATATATTCCAATAGTCGCGTTGTGATGTAACAAACCCCCCCTTGGTTTAGAAACGTGTTTCTCGTGAGGTGATGAGGCGGCGCTTCTTGCATGTGTAGGTCAAAGTTAGGACCATTGATCTGGAAATTTAAAAAATAGCGACGTTTGGGTGGCTGATATGTAAAAAAAAAAAAAAAAAAAAAAAAAAAAAAAAAAAAAGGATGAGAGATACGAATGGTTTATTTGATGAAAAAGGCAGATATGTAAAAGAGATGCAGCATTTGGTTGTTCATAATGTGTATCTGGTTGTACATAGTTCAACGCCTTTCTTACTTGAAGCTCTCGCCTGGAGCGTCTCACGCTTTTTTTGAAACTTATCAAGAAAGGCTCATTCTCTTTTTACATTTTTCTTGTAGGCTTCTTTAGGTGCACATAAGTTTGAGTTCAGCCTAAAAGTTATTTTCAGCGAAAATGAATGCTAAATTACTAGAAAGAGATCTGCAGAGCCCCAAATCACCTCCACTGCCCGTTCTCGGCATCACAAAAAATCGGCTGAGGTTGGTTTGCCGCATGAAATATCACCTCCAGTTATATCTGGTTGCAAAATTTTACCTTATTTCTAAACTGCATGCCCAAAAAATATAATTTGATATTTTTTTACTTTTTATCTTTTTTTTTTTTTTTTTGGTCCTGGCCGGGACTATACAGGCTCTTCCAGATGTTATGAAATTAGGTGCAAGTGCAAGTGATTTGCTCCTCAATGACCAAAACAAATACAAGTCAATGTGGGTTCGAACATATTCGTCTGTTTGGATGCTTTTGTGCTTCATATTGGTTGTTTACTTGGGTCATCTTTATCTATGGGTATGATTGTCATCATCCAAATCTTAATGACGAACGAGCTATTTAATTTGCTTAGAAGAGCTCATGAATAAACGCCTTCCAGGATCAGACTTCTCAATTGGTAGGTGATCAATTATGATTATGATTTTTTAATCAAACTATGCTTCGCTTAAGGGGGCGTTTGGGACTGCATATTTAAACAACTTGTCAGCCTATCGCATTTGGGACTAGTTTGACCCCCCCCCCCCCCCCCCCCCCCACCCCCCCAAAAAAAAAAAAAAAAAAAAAAAAAAAAAAAAACTGTTTTTGCTGATGTGGGTCAATAAATAGCAATGTGGTGTTGCAGGCACTTCTTTTTCACTGCAATGCTGTACGTGTATGGTCGCATTCTTGGTCAACAGATAAGGCATGCTTTAACTCCTGAAAAGTTCTTCTACAAGCTTGCAACCAGTTTTATGAAGTATCAAATGGTTATCTGTTATTTCTTATATATTGCAGGTGCATGCTAAAGCTTTCTTAAGTTAAGCACTAGGAATATTTCATCTTCACCTTTTGTTTTTTTTTTATCCTCTATTATATATATATATATATATATATATATTATATATAGGATTGAGATCAATTAGGAACCACCACCCTAGTTAGGAACTTAGGAACTAATCCTAACCATCCATCTACAATCTTGATCATAAGGGTAAAAGTGTAAAAAAACCAATCAAATCCTTTAATTATTTTAATCAAATATAAGTTTCGGAAACGTTTCCTATCTTTTTAGGGCTTAAACTCTGTCCTTATCAGACCCATTAAAAACCCTTTCAAATTCAGGGTTATATAACTTTATCGATAATCATCCTCGATAGTTCATCTTCATCATCATTCTTCGACAGAGTACCAAACTTGTAAGTTTTGTGAAATTATTCATCTTCAATAAAATCGTCATCTACTTACTACCACTGTATTAAGTTTTGAGAAATTGTTAAAAAAAAAAAAAAAAGTCTGCAACTTTTCCTTATGGCTATGGTTGGTTTTCAAAGATGAGGAAGATGATGTATGAAAAGGTGGGCCCACTACATATATAATAATATAAGTTTTTTTTTTTTTTTTTTTTTTTTTGTCTTTTAAACAGGTAATTCATGTAGTTATTGTTTATACAAGGATGTATACATGGTTGTACATACGTGTATAAACCAATATTTTGTGTAACTGTGAATGTACATGAGTGTACAATGGCAAAATTTTTTACGTTCTTATATCTAATAACGAGTTCGTATGGTAATATGGAATTTGTACAATGTTGTATATAGTTTTTGTACAACCTCATTGGTTTAATGTACAAATGTATATCTGTGTTAAATGAAAGAAAAAAACTGATATACATCAATGTATATCTGTGTCAACGATGATGATGATAAATGGAAAAACGAATATACATTGTATATCTGTGTCAATGATGATGATAAAAAAAAACTGATATACACCAATGTATATTTTTGTTGGTGATGATGAATGAAAAAACGAATATACACCAATGTATATCTGTGTTGATGATGTTGAATGAAAGAAAAAAACTGATATACATCAATGTATAACTAATGTACACCATTGTATATATGTGTTGATGATGAATGAACAAAAAAAAATTGATATACACCAATGTACACTTCAACTTACGACAGCTATATACCAACGTATAATATACACTAGTGTATTTTTTGCGAAATAGCAGTTTTTGGATTGCCCAGATTCAGTTTTTCGAAGTACACTTCGAATTATACACTAGTGTATATTTTGCGAAATACTTGTCTTGGATTATACAGTTCATCTTTTTCACGTACAAAATTGTAATTATACACTGGTGTATTACTTAGTGTTATTCGTTGAAGCACACAGATACAATTAGATTTCATCTTAGTTTATTAGGTTGTTATACACTAGTGTATATTTGCTGAAACTTACAGATACAATAATTTTTTTTTGAAGCGTACAGATACATTGTCTGTTAACCAATGTATATATATATATACATCTATGTATACTAACATACGTCGACGTTAATTTATATTTACTAACAGTAGACATTACTACATTAGTATACATTAATGTATAACCTATTTGTACATCTATGTTTATTAACATACACTAATAATATTATATATTTTCTATCAGTATATTAAAACATCAATATACATTAATGTATATCCTTATTGTACATCTATATATACTAATATACACTAGTTTAATATACACTAGTTTTATTGTATATTTACTAATAGTAGAAACACTGAATATGTGAAGACCATGCAAGCACAAGTGTATATACGCATACACAAAAAACGTATTTAATAAAGAATTAAGAAACTAACTTAAATTAGAAAACAAATTTAAAAAAAAACGTATGTAAAAAGAATAAAAAAAACTAAATATATATATTTTAATTAAAGATCCTAATCTAATTAATTAATTAATTAACTTCCTATTTTGGTGGGTGATGAAAAATACAAAATTACCCTTAATCTAATTTAATTAATTAAATGAAGTTGCATTTAATTACAATCATGCCATTAGAGATCAATGGCTAAGATTATTTCCTAAGGTTCCTAACTAAGGGTTGGTTCTCAATTGAACCCATACCCTATATATAGATATATATATATAGATTTAAATCTATGTGATAATATGCATATGCACAACCAGTATACCAGTCGAAAAGATGGCATGGCAAGCCACCTCATCAGAAACAGACTTTGGTGACTACATTTTTGTAATGGGATATTTGGCGTTATAATACCTTTTTTTTTCTCAAACGGATTACTTTGGTAATCAAGTGATAAATCGCCTCACAAAAAAATGTCACATAAGCAAAACATGTCATTAGTGACCAGTTGCCGAACTACATCGTCTCAAAAAAAGACTTTCTTATATGAGTTTATTTTCTGTATGCTTATACCATAATTTCCTATTTGGCGCAGGGTTCATGGTGGTTCATTCTACACTAAAGAAGAAGATGTACAAGTATCAATTTAGTCATTGCATGGACACACATGATTTTGATAGTTGTATTTACACAATCTGCATTCACTGCTGCCAATATCTTTGAAGGGATATTCTGGTACACCCAATGCAACATTTATCTTCATTTATAATCTTTTAAGTATACCATTATATTGTTTATCTACAGTATGCATGTTTTTTTTCATAATTTTATATAATGTTCATGTAGGTTTCTCCTCCCAGCATCACTTATTGCCAATTAATGATGTAGCTGCTTATTTCTTTGGTTTTTTTCTTCGAAAGAACGCCTCTTATCAAGCTTTTCTCCAAAGAAGACATGGGAGCTTTATAGAGCCCTCAGTCACAACAGTTATTTCAGCATTTTTGGTAAGATTATTTGCAAGTTATTTCAGCATTAAGTTTAGAAGTTATATTCAATGAATCACAAGTTATCTCTCTGTTATTCGAAAGGGGTTTAACCTCTCTTTTTTTTATGTAGCTTGCAAATGTTTTGGGTATTACCAGTGGCTAACATGCCCAAGAAAGGTAAGTCGTCCACAGTAGATCAGAACAAGTAGTTTTACTGCAAACTAGAGGCAACAGTTTAGACCTATTTACTTATAGACTTATAGTTGGGTCAATATGCCTCACAGGTCATAGAGGTAAAATAAAAAAATAAAATAAAATAAAAAGTTGTTATATGGGCCTATAAATCTACAACTAAAATTAGGTCGAAGAATGATAGGAAAGTGTCGAGCCATGTGACCTGCATTGAAAGGTTTAGGTCGATCTTTGGGTTGAACTTTTAGGCCTATGTATCATCAGGTCATCACTCTAGAAAAATAGCTTTAAAAAGAAACAAGTCAAATGGGTCAAACAGTTTCAAAGTC